>OZ016505.1:18738390-18758390 GCA_963966595.1 Physocephala rufipes | reverse complement strand
ATGCAACCAGCATAACGCATAATAGTAAAGAATGTGAGTCGAACACCATTTTGTAGAGCGCAGTCAGCGCTGACGTAGTGTCGTTGACGTGCGCTGTCTCCGTCATGCAGTGGCAAATTGAAACACTGCAGAGAGAGTTGAGGGAATCACAACAAGCAAGAATAGTCAGCAGCCATAACGTACCGCCGTCTGCATACATCTCGCTTGCACCTCATTTCGTGAGCAATAAGCCAACGCAAGTACCCCATGTGCCATGTGAATTGGGAATTCAGCGCCGTTACCAACTCATCAAGACATATTGAATTTGAAAAATTCGCCATATTGTTCCCAGGGCAATCTGCCGTCCTGCTCTAGGGTGTATCACACCATCTCTAATACCTTTCCAAGATCGTCGTATGCTCCACCATCAATAAACCCAAGTATGTAAACTACTCAGAATGCTCCAAGAAAACTAGCAGATCTTCCAGCCTTTTCCGGGTTACCGGAAGATGGGCCAGCATTTTACGCATCCTTTGTGGAATCGATAGCTGGTTATAATTATTCAAATCTCGAGAACAATCAACGCCTTCAGAAGAGTTTAATTGGGGAAGCGAAGGAAGTGGTAAAAAAGCAATAAATCAACTTAAAGCTCGCTTGGGTCGCCCAGAAATGCTAATTCGTAGCCAATTGAAACATATCCACGAAATTCCACCAATTTCGGAACAAGCCATTTCGCGAATTGTGACATTCGCGACGAAAACAAGAAATCTAGCAGCATTATTGGCAGCGACCGGCGGGCACCAGCATTTAGCGAATCCAACGCTTTTGGATGAGTTGGTTTCAATGTTGCCGATGAGCAAGAGATTAGAATGGGCCAGGCACGCATCCAGTATACAACCATATGCGACAATCGATTAGTTTAGTGAATGGGTAGATGAGTTAGCACATGTAGTAAGTTCAGTGCAGACCCACGAATTGCGAGATGCGAAGAAGCGTACTATATTACATACAGTTGGAAGTCAGCGTATATGCACGAGCTGCCCTATTTACCATGGAAATCATGCGGTTTACAGGTGCGAACGCTTTGCCAAAGCTTCAGTAATGGAAAGATGGAATCTGGTGAAGAGTTTGAGGTTGTATTTTACGTGCTTAAAGCCTGGACATGCCACACGAGGTTGCCGCAATCGCAACCGATGTTCCGTTAATGACTGTCAGCGGAGGCAAAATGCTCTTCTCCATGAACAAGTGATGAACCATGACGTATTGCCAACATCAAAATCCATGCTCAGTGATGTGCAGCTGACCAACAAGGTTGAGTCGGGAGAAGCCGTTCTTACCTGCTCGGCACACGTTTCCACTGAGTCAGTTAAGCTGTTATTCCGAGTTCTGCCTGTGACACTCTATGGACCGAATAAAAGCGTGAACACGTACGCCTTGTTAGATGAAGGTTCGTCTGTCACTATGTTGGACAGCGCTCTCTTGAGAGAACTTGGCCTTCAAGGGAAATCACGGCAACTAGATATGCAATGGATTGGTGGTCGAATGGCGCAGGAAGCCTCCGCATTGGTGAATTTACACATAAGCGGTATAGACGGCAAAGATATAGGCGGTATAGACGGTATAGACTAAACCCTTCATTCTACGGACCAAATTAGGCTGGGTTGTTTTCAGACCGTCAGACTGTCGCCGCCAGTCATAAGCAAGGAAGACGCAAGAGCCAAGGAGATATTAAAAAGAACCACTACTAAACTGAATGGTCGTTTCCAAACCGGTCTTTTATGAAAAGTCGACAATTTTTCAGTGTCTTTCAGTGTTCCACGGTGGTAATTTAATAGAGGAGAACCTAACATTTTGCAGCTACACATATTTGTAGATGCAAGCGAAGAAGGCTTCGCTGCTGTTGCCTATTGGCGATACGAGGCCCCGCGAAAACAGATGCGCGCCATTGAAGCAAATCACGATCCCGCGCCTTGAACTTCAAGCCGCAGTGTTAGGAAGTCGCATAGCTAAAACTGTTTTGGAAGAGCATACTTTGACAGTCGACAAGGTGGTATTATGGACTGACTCAATGACCGTATTGAAATGGATCAACAGCGAGCACCGTCGTTACAAGCCCTTCGTCGCGCATAGGATAGCCGAAATTTTATTCTACTTAGCCGTCAAATTGGAGGTGGGTGCCGACAGTGGAGAACGTAGCAGATGAAACCACATGATGGAATAGCCGCGCCTCTCTAAACTCGTCTTCGCGATGGGTGAATGGACCTACTTATTTTAGCCGGAACGAATGTACCTGGCCAGAAGCGGGTGACACATGCCAACCGCTCGTTGATGATAATGAGGAGCTTCGTAACCGTTTCGCCTTAACAGTACGAACAGGTGGCAACTTGCTAGATTTTAATCGTTTCTCTCTCTGTACGCCTCTTTTGACGCTAATGTTTATAAATAGGTACATAACCTATTTATGTGTTGATTCGACTATCTAGTGCAAAATCAGATAGTCCAATTTATGTACGCCTCCTTTGACGCTAATATTTATAAATAGGTACTTAACCTATTTATGTGTTGATTTGACTATCTAGTGCAAAACCAGATAGTCCAATTTATGTACGCCTCCTTTGACGCTAATATTTATAAATAGGTACTTAACCTATTTTTGTGTTGATTTTTAGTGCAAAACCAGATAGTCCTCTATCGAAAAGATGACGACTCCACTACTCCAAGTGTTGTTAAGAATATGAGTGCTTTATTATAATTATAACTCTTATTTATAGGAAAAATTTAACATCAACAAGACCATGAAATTAACAATTGTGGGAAAATTATTACATTATTGTTTCCCACAATCAAAGCTTGCAAACGTTTTGCAAGTTTGCATTTCACCTACCGAAATTATTCGCAAGGTGAAACTTGACGATCGCCATAATTAATAAGAAGCTCGCAAAGCTCTTGTTCAAGTTTCACAGCGTTGAGTGTGGGAAATAATATCAAAAATGTGAACTTAATATACTTATTCAAACTCTGGGAAAGAATGCGGCTTTTGCACAAACATCAACATTATTTTCCAAAAAATAATATCAGAAATATGAACTTATTATCCTTATTCCAACTCTGGGAAAGAATGCGGTTTTTGCACAAATATCCTCCCCGGCGTTGAACGATCGACGTTCAACCTAATTTACTCGGATTCGAACGAATTCGGCATCGACGGAGGCATTGGTAGACACTGTGTCGTTTGGTTGTTCCTCTGAATTTCTTGGTAGATCTATTTGGGTCGACTTATGAAATTTTCGGCGCAGTTTCCGGGCGAGAATTGATCCAACAATTATAATGATGATAAGGTTTCCGTATCCAAGGGAATAGTGATGAATGTCATGGTTTCGAATACCATCGGGATTATCTATCTCAAAATTTGAGACTTCGTGCATTAATTCTGTTAACTGAGGAATATGGGTTGTTGTATGTACACGGAATGTTGTGACGTGGTTGTTTCTTCAGATGGGTATGTAGATTGTTGTATGAAGCTGACATTTATAGATGGAATATATGAGGCGTATCGACTCACTTCCATGGATTGATGCCCTTGAATCGTCAACGATGGAAGTTTAATAGTGGATCCTTCTTGAATTTTTAAGATTCCTGATTGTTCCAGCACCAGTTGAGTAAGATTTTCATCGCATACGGCGTTCAGGAGTGTTTTATTTTTCATGGCATAGATCCAGCTATTTGGATTATGAAGTTGAACCCAGTAGGATGGTATGTTGACGGGTTTGATATTGCATGATGCTAAATTTCGTCCATCATCGAGAAGATTAACTTCGCAAGTTTCCGTGGAAGATCCTCGTTTTAAAACTAGCTTATGTGGTCTACACAGATGTTCATTCTCCTTTATTGTAAGACATTGTTGGAGTTCTGCTTCAGTTAACGGATAATACTGATCTCGATGTAGGTTTACCATTAAATATGGTGTGGCTGGAGTTATTATGTTGAAGCCTGCAGCGCCTTTCCAGGGAATTGGCGTAAGTTGCAACAGCTCAAATGATTCTATTGAAATAAGTGGAATTCTCACTTTAAAAATGATGTATGTCTTTGTTATTTGACTCTCTATCACCATTAGTTGGTAGAATTTTAGAAGTTCATCAGAGAGTAAAGGCAGCCTCATTGCCTTCGGTATCCTGGTTTGAACTTTTATTAGCTCTCGATGTGAGTCAACCAATATATCAACCAAAGAGTTTTGTATTCGCTGATAATTGGTTAAAATCATTAGTGAATGCAATGAAATATCGTAAAATTTACGTCGCAATTCTTCTATTTTAAAGTGCTGCTGTATTCTTGCTATTTGGGAGTTGACGTATTGGATTATTTCCTTTATTTTACTGAATTATCCTTCAATATCGTCATGCGTTCTTCGTTAGAGTAGATTTTGTCAATAGTAGTGGCTAATTCCTCGGCATATTCGGAGTCAAGGACGCCAAACAGACTTCGCGCAACATTCCCTATGATGTTCATTGCACCTCTTTTATTTCTTCGAGCACTTTCTGGTGTCAGTATTTTGTTTGTTTGTTCTATGTCGTAGCGTAGGCGTTGTATTTGCTTTACTACGCTGGGACAGGCAACATCTATATCCTGAATTGTTTTACATAGTTTCTCTAATGAACTTAAATAATGCGTGATTGTTTCGAATTATGCCCGATACAGCTGTAGTTTAAAGAAGTTGATTAAGTTCCAGTCGCTCGAAATAATTCCAGCCGACCCAAGATTTTCAAAGTATATTCCCGGATCAATATGAAATTGCTGCACTTATACATTTTTACATTGTCCTAAGGATGCAAATGACAATACCAAGAGCGTGTTAACTATTGCTGAACCCATACTAACGCGTTTCTTCTTGGATCCTTGGTTACCCTCATCTGGCTTGTTTCGTTTTGATGGTTTTTGGTCTGTCTCACTGTGATCTTGATCGTTAGAGGTGTGCTGATCATTTGAATCGATATCTGACGACAAGGATGCTATGGGTAGTGGTGCTGGTTTATGTACTGGACGTGTTATAATGTTTGTTGAGGTTCGCACATCAACCACTCGTACTAAGCCATCATTGCCGTGGATCACCTTAAGAACACGCCCTAATGACCATTTTAGTGGTGGTAGATTATCATTCTTTATAACCACCAAAGTACCAGGTGTAAGGTTGTGGCTTTCCTTTCTCAGTTTGTAACGATGTTGAAGTTGATTCAGATATTCTAGGCTCCACCTTCTCCAGAATTCTGCCTTTAAGTGTGTAACAAGCTTCCATCTCGTTGCTAATGTTGACTGATTTGGACGTGCATTTGGATCTGTTATGGATACAAGCGGCTCGCCAATTAAAAAATGTCCCGGCGTTAAAGCGGTGTAGTCGTTAGGATTCGATGACATTGGTGTTATTGGACGTGAGTTTAATATAGCTTCTGCTTCAATTATGAAAGTTTCTATTTCCTCATATGTTAGAGAAGCTGAGGATAAGGTGCGCTGCAACAATTGTTTGGCTGACTTTACCACGGCCTCCCACAAGCCGCCGAAATGAGGCGTTCTTGGGGGTATGAACAGGAATTCAATTCCCTTTTTGCTGCATTCTCCGACAATTTTGTCTTCTGCATCTTTTGAATGTACCACGTTTTGCAATTCTTGAAGCTGATTTCTTGCGCCCATGAAATTTGTTGCGTTGTCGCAGTATATTTTTTAGCAATGTCCGCGGCGACCCATGGAGCGTTTGAGATCGCCTAAAAATGCTTCCGTTGTTAGGTCGCTCACAAGTTCCATATGAACCGCCTTTATGGCAAAACAGCAAAACCGCTACATAAGCCTTTTGTGGCCGTTTACCGCGAAGTTTGAAATGAATGCAATGTGGGCCAAAGAAGTCAACTCCTGCATTGATGAATGGTCGTGCTGGTTGTACACGGTCTGCCGGTAGATTGCCCATTAATTGTGTGAGTAACCTTGGCTGCATCCTTGAGCATCTTATACACCCTTGGACAACCGAACGAACAAGTGTTTTTCTTTTTATTGGCCAAAATCGCTGCCTAACGATAGACAAGAGCGTCTGTGGTCTTACATGAAGGTGTTCTTTGTGTAGATCATTTATTAACATCTTGGTGATAGGGTGACGGTAGGGTAGAACAGATTTCTGCCTTGTGCTTAACGTGCACGCCTGCCATGATGGCTTAAGTGCACGGCGGGCCGTCCCGCACGGGGTTGCGAGTACGAACTCTGTGAACGTACTTTTTATGATTATATGGCGGCAACCGCACCCATTTCGCTTACGGCAGCCAACCGTAGCTTTGTCATGTACCTGTGGAAGCCTGTGTGTGGCAGGACATTCCTCGCAGGTTACTATTTCGGCACTATCTAAGGCCTTGTGCCGGCTGGGATAACACCGGCACTTGAGTTGACGGAGGTCTGCCTCCTCGCGCAACTCTCGCGGAGACTCATGGTCTCTACCCGCGTATTTTTGGGTGGCAACCACAGCCACCACGAAGCTCCCACTAGGGGGCCTACCCACGATGCACTATCTGCGTGGGCTTTATATTAGCGGGGTTGGAAAGACCCCTATACATTGTGCATCACCCGTGGTACCGCTTTTAAGCCTTCGGTGAGGCCTCGGAACCAGGGTGCAGCTTTAGCTCTTGGCTAGTGAACCAGCTTGCACTCTGGTCACTGCCATTTTGTCGCCCACACCACGACGGGACTGGCACCCGAAGGTAGGGTAGAACAGATTGCTGTCGGTGCTTTACGTGAACACCTGCCGTGAAGGCTTAAGTTCACGGTGGGCCATCCCACACGGGGTCAATTTAAGCGTCGACCGGCGCCCATCGGATGAGCACGAAGTGCCATCTCCAGTACCAGATCTAAAGCCATGCGTAAGGACATGAGCTTACTCCTTGGTAGGGAGTCGAGGCCTATCTACACCTCTTGGGTTGAAAATACAACCTTATGTCTCCCGCGAATTTGGGAACAACCACAACCACCGCGATGCTCCCACTAGGGGGCCTACCTCAATAGACAGGAGTGACTGGATAGCATGAAAGCTATTCCAACCACTGGGCACCCTGTCTCCCGCGGTACCAGAATATAGCTTCTGGTCAAGCTTTGGCAACCGTGAAGGTCACTTCCAGTTGGGTTCCATACAACCCCGGACTGGCGGCCTAAGAAAGAGGGAATGGGGGATGGGGAAGGAAATAGGAATTGGGAGGGGTGGAGCTGAAACGAAGAAGAGGGGGACAAAAATAGTGGCGGAGCGTTTCAGCTCGAGGAATTCAAAATCTTACAAATTTCGACCCAGAAATTCGAAGATCAAAAATTTTAAAATTGAAAATTTTAAAAATTTGAGATTCAAAATTCCAAGTTCGAAATTCCCAAGACCTTGAACCCACACACACACACACACACTCACACAAAGAACACACAGCCAACCTAGTTACTCCTAATAATTCTACGCCTATCGAAAACTTTCTTGGCAAATCTACTCAAGCTGTGAACGTTTGAGATAGAGGAAAATACCCCGCTCACGTCACAGCCGTCATTGTTGAAAACAATACCCATCGAATCTAGGTCCCTAAGATCAGAATAAGATGGGCACACGCACAGGACATGTACCCAATCTTCGGACGGAGAACCGCAGTGACACCCGGCGTTTTCGCTCAAACCCCTTTTGTGCAAAAACGCATTAAAAGAACCATGCCCCGTTAGAATATATCCTAAGCTAAGGCCAAAACTTAGCTCAGGATTAGCGCTCATGAAACAAACATCCCTTAGAAATCCGTAAGTAACTCTTCCGTTTACAGATGCATCCCATCTAGATTGCCATCTAGACATGACACAATCTCTTAGAAGAGCCTTACCCCCATTAGACGACAATCCCTCAAGATCCCTATGAGAGAACCAGTCAACATCACTAACCTGCATGCCCCTTTTGATATTGAAAGCCATACCCCGACGTATGACTTCCAAATCAAGAGGTGGTACACCAAGTAATACCTGCATGGCTTCAGTAGAAACCGTGCGGCACACTGGCAAACACCCCATAAGCGCCCTTCTCTGGCATTTCAAAATCTGATTGCGGCCTGTAACAGTCATAACTGCCTCGTACCACACTGACGCCCCGAATGTTGCACAAGCAACAAATAAGCCGTCATATATGACACGAACAGCACGCCTGCTCAGCCCCCAATCAGATCTCAAAACGCGCCTAATCTGACCAACCACACTACACATACGCTCATTCATGCGTGTCAAATGTGGCGTGAATTTCATGCGTTCGCTCATGGTAATTCCCAGATATTTGACTTCTGTCACATATCGAAGACTTACCCCGTTTAAACGCACCGTAGGAGGCCGCCTGACAGACAGGTTACCTTTCAGTAACATGGTGACAGACTTCTCCTCAGAAACAGCCACACCTACACGCATGCCCCAATCATGCACCATTGGCATCACTATCTCAGCCTTTCTCTCAAGTTCAGCGCGAGACTGACTTTCCAGAAGGATGAGCGGATCATCTGCGTAGGCACAACATTTGCAGTGCGCGGTTAGCTGCTGTAACAGTGGATCCATCATAAGGTTCCATATAAATGGACCGCAGATAGATCCCTGTGGACAGCCACGCACTACATCAACACACACACTTTCACACAAACCAACTACCCTAGCTTTTCTGTCAGAGAAATAACTTTTCCACAAGTTAATTTCTTGACAGCCAACTTCCCGCAATCTACCTATAACCCTATCCCAGCTCAAGTAATCGAAAGCACCTTTAAAATCAATAAAGATACCCAAGATATACTTGGAGCTGCTTTCTCTAACACAATTCCTAACGAAAGCCCACGCGTCTTCTACACCTTTTCCCTTTCTAAAACCAAACTGAACCGGTGACATTGGAACAGCCATATCACCCAAAAGCCTCTCCACCATTATCCTTTCCAGCACTTTTCCAAGCACCGGAAGTAAACAGATTCCACGATAAGAGCGAGGATTAGTCCTCACCTTATCGGGAGATTTCAGAAGGACCATAACTCGGGCCTCCTTCCATCCATGGGGGAAATAGCTTTGCCTCACGCAGCTTCGATACAAGGAAACCAAGTATTCAGGATTAACCTTCCAGATGGTTTTCACCATCTCTCCAGTTATTCCATCAAAACCCGGTGACCTTTTGGATCGAATAAGCGATACAGCCTGCTCCAACTCACTTCTTGGACGGAACGGACGAAACGTGAATATCATCTGCCGTGAAGGCCCTATGAGTTGATACTCTAGGAAAGAATTCGTTAAGCAAAGCGCCTACACAATCTTTCCAGCTGTAAACAAAACTATCTCCTACAAGTAAACTACTGATTTCACTCCTATTAGAATTCCTACAAATCCTATAAGCTTGGCCCCACGGATCGTCCCTATTACTTGAAACGAACCTTTTCCAGTCATTCTCCTTAACTTGCAGAATCATTCTCTTGTATTCTGCTAAGCAATGTCTGAAATCAGTGACAGTCTGAGCCAAGTTATCTGCGTTAGACCTGCGAGCGCGTTGGAATTTCTTCCTCAGCTTTCTCAATGTCCGTCGCTTCAAAGTTAGCTCGCGCGTCCACCAATTCACTCTTTTTCGATTCACCTTGCGGCTCCTCTCAAAGAGATCATCGTTTACGCGCCACACACACTCATTCAGAAACTCGATTTGCTGATCGGCATTCAAGAGCTCGTATTCATGCAGCGACATGGAAGTGAGCGCTGCACTCATATGAGCACCATAAATATTCCAATTAGCTCTTCGAGTGCACCATCGCTTAACATCTATACTTTCCCTAGCGACACTTTCTCTATTGACCGTAACCTGTATCAGATTATGGTCACTTACCCCCTCTAATACCTCCCAACGACAACTAAATGAGGAAACTGCTGCGGTATTGGCAAGAGTGACATCAATGTCACTTCTACCTCTACCAACCACTTCATATGTATACATTTCGCTAGGCTCATTTATGGCTTGAACGCAATTTGCGATCATCCATTCGCTTAGCAGTTCTCCTCTGCGTCGTTTTTCATGCTCGGACGTAGATCCGGTCATTTTACTAAACCACGCAGGAGAGACGGCATTAGCGTCTAAGCCAAGGAACAGCGGACTGCTGCCAGCAAGCAACAGCACACTGTCCATGTATTCTATGAATGGCTCAATTCCCTCACTAAATTTGCAATAAACACTAGCTAAGAGAACCTTTCCAAAATTTCCCTCAACACTAACACATACACCACAATCATTGGAAAACACATTCATGCACACCACATTCACATCACTAACTATGACAGCAGCATTGCATCTGGTATCGAGAAACACCCGCATATCGGCGGGCAAACCTCTTATACATCCCCCTGATGTATAAGGTTCCTGAACCAATGCAATACTGCTGCCCAATCTACGAAGCTCTTTCCCTAATTCGACCATTACACTATATGAGCCCTGACAATTTTGTTGTAAGAAATTAATCATATTAATTTCTTACTTGCAACCGAGCAAGAGCAGCAGAGTAAAGCGGGCACTCCTTGGACATCATTTGATGCCCAGAATCTTTTCCACGAAGGGCACAGTTTCTGCAATTAGCAGAATTTGTGCATTTATTTGCACGGTGACCTTCATGGCCGCATCTTCTGCACACTTCTTGCTCTAGTTTGCATTCGCTAACCCTATGCCCGAGACCTAGACAACGGAAACAACCAACAATTTGCCTGTATTCCCTAACGCGGAAGGAATGCCACTCGACGTAGCAGCGACCAGCCAGTAAGAGAGCATCTAAAGCGGCGTCACATCCTTCCAGTACAACGTTTACAGGGCCGTTAACGTCACGCTTCCAAGGATGTGAGACCACCTTAATCTCCTTTTTAAAAACTTCGGACGTAATCACGTCCTTTAAATTTAGGTTATATAGGTCCTCCATGAACCTGTCTACACTTATACTACTATCTACACCTTGGATAACAATCCTACGGCCTGGCTTCCGGTTTATTGCTGCTACTAACCCTACCTGCTTAAATTTCTCATTACTCACAATTTTGTCCTGTTCAGGGACAGATAGCGTAGTAATGAGAGCGCCGCCATTTTGTAGTGGTTTAATCTCCCTGATCCTAACTCCTAATGTGGGTGCAACATGGTCAATAATCTTTTTGACCACACATTCGGACGGAACGTTAGATTCCTTGCTCTTAACCACGAGCGACCAAGTTGGGACTGGTGCTTTGACAGCCGATTGTTGCTTGACTGGAGCAGGAGTATTTGCACCTTTGGCGGCAACATTTGCAAAGCTCAATGTATTTGCCATAGTTGCCTCCTTCACCTTACCACCAACCCTTTTTGGAGAATTAACCCCAGATGCAGACGGAACAGAAACGGACAACAGATCATTAATTTCCCTACTTTCCAGAACGGACAGCCGACCTCTTAATCCTTCATTTTCTGCCAAAAGGTTAAAAACGATTTTCTCGTATTCCCCTGTGGCAGATATGACCCTTTTTGCTAACTCTGGGTCCCCTGGGCCTTTCTCAAAAATAATCCCTAGAAGACCAGAAGCCAAGCCTTTCAAATCCCTAACTAAGCCCGAAATATCCGAACATGCATACGAAGTTATGCCACTTACCCGGGTTTTCTCGGCTGAATGAACGGCAGCTTCTCCATGATTTACCGCTGTGGCCATTGCCGGCTCAGGAGATTCCCTCGCAGTTGTCCTGTTTCCCGCCTCCACCACTTCTTGCTCCAGTTGAAGCTCCTTTCTCCTACGCCTTTCTGCCTTCTTTCTCTTCTTGGCATCTTTGCCTGTTGCCGCTAATAATGGCGGTTTGTAGTCGTCCAAAATCTTTTTTTTGGATGCAGGCATGTTTGAATCTTCCGAAATGGAAGACACATCAGACGCCTCATCCATTCTTTCTACACGTTTTGATCGCTTCATAATTAGCGATCTATCAAAATGTCCCCAACAATACAGAACACACACACAAAGAAACAATTACGGCTAATCGCGAGCAATAAAACCGTACCGATCAATCAAACAAACAAAATTCACAGACGCACGGTTAATTATATTTCCGCGAATCCGATAATTATACGCTTTTGCACTGAAAAGTGCACGTAGATCCGTAATTACGGGAAAAACCCAACACAAGGATGCGTGAGAGTAATTCGACCGTAATTACTTCAACCGACAGCAAGCGAACACACAACAAAACGTAATATGCGATAACTTTGCGAATGAACGCAAAGCAACACACCGATAAAGGATCGCGCAAGACAAAACCGACGAACACGCACAAAACGTAACGCCGATAAAGGTTCGCACAAAGAGTAAACGCAAATAAAATAGCTTCGAAGGATCACAATATCACCAATATAAATTGCCGGAGCAAACACAACCTTTCGCTTCAAATGTCACGAATGGACTGTAGGGTAGAACAATTGGATGTTTTGAATCGAAATTTAGCAGCGCTGACTCAAGGCGCCCACCTACTCGTAAAAGGCCATCTTCAGTCATAAAAGGCGCCAAACTGCTTAACGAGCTGTATCGATTGACGCATTTGTATTGACGGAGGTTTTTTACGTCGTCTCTAAACTCATTCTGTTGTATTACTTTAATAATGCAAGGAAGAGCCTTTTCCATTTCAGTTGAATTTGGTGTCGCAGTACATGTTCTCAATTTTGATGTGCTGCCAAAGCGAAGCATGTAAGCCGCGATTCATTGCCTAAAATTCATCGCCTAAATGAGTGGCTGTGTTTAATCCCTATTAATAAATCTTCTGATGAATTGACATGTGATGTCAGAACTGCCTTGGTGCTATTGCGGCGCTCTATACAGCATTCTTCGTGTTTTGCGGATTGAGAAGGCCATTGTCCCTCGGATCCGTGTAAAAATATAGGACCATAAAACCAAAAACTGTTGGCTGCAATTTTCTCTGGGGTCACACCCCTGGACACTATGTCAGCAGGATTTTGATGCGATTGTACGTGTCTCCATTGTTCAGACAGCGTGTTTCGTTGTATAGAAGCTACTCGATTAGCCACAAAAGTATGACATTTGCTGAACTTGCATTGACCCAACCAAGAACAGCAGTTGAGTCTGTCCACAGATAAATTTTCTCTTTATGGATGTTTAAATCTTGTTGGATTCTTTTCATTAGATCAACTGCTAGCTTTGGTGCACATAGTTCTAATCCTGGAAGACTGATTTGTTTAACTGGTGCAACCCTTGATTTTGCGCATAGGAATCTTACGCGAATCGTGCCCATACCATCGATACTCCTGATGTATGATACAGCACCGTACGCCTGCTCAGAAGCATCTGCAAATATGTGGACTTGAAGGTTCTTCGATGATTGGTGACTAAATACATGACGTTGAATTGAAATCTTTTCCAGTTCTGGTAACTTATTCTTGAAGTTTTCCCAAAAGGTGTGAAGATTTTGAGGAATTGCGGCATCCCAATCCAGTTTTAACCGCCATAATTCTTGCAAGAAGATTTTTTTTGAAACTACTACTGGCCCAATGAATCCAAGTGGATCAAATATCCGAGAAACGTCAGAAAGAGCTGTTCTTTTTGTAATCCTGTCCTTAGTCGTTATCCCAGTTCTGACTGTGAATGTGTCGCTTGAGGGATTTCATGTTAGTCCCATCGCTTTGGTAGATTCTTCATCTTTGTTCTTGAATTCTATCTCTGCCGTTTTGTCTACAGATGGAACATTTTGCAGTAACCTTTTGTCATTTGAGCACCATTTGCGTAGAACGCACTCTGCTGTTTGCAGCATTTTGATTAGTTGGGCTTGTGTGTCTAGTGCGACGATCATGCTGTCACTACCACATAGGCCGTCGCCAACGTAAAAGTTATTCTTTATTGCTTCAGATACTAGTGGGTATTTGTCACTGTTTTGTTCCGCTAGATGTTGAAGGGACCGAATTTCCAAGAAAGGGGCACAAGTTGTGCCGTAAGTTACAGTGTTTAGTTGATAGCATTGTAGTGGTAGCGATTGATTCTCTCTCCACCATATGACCTGATACTTCCGATCCGATGGGTGCACCCATATTTGCCGATACATTTTTTCAACGTCGGTAATAAAAACATATTTCGGCAGTCGAAAACGAAGCAATACGGTAAATAGATCAGCTTGCATGTTCGGCGCTGTTGACAAAACATCGTTTAATGAGTAATTCGATGAAGTTTTCGCTGATACATCGAATACCATCCGAAGTTTAGTGGAACTGCTGTCGGGTTTGAATACTCCGTGATGAGGGAGAAAGAAATATGGCCTTTCGATTTCCTCAGGTTTCACCTTTTGCATGTGACCCAAGGCTTCATATTCACGCATGAACTGTACGTAAAGCTGCTTAAAGTCGTCATCTCTTTCAAATTTCCTTTCAATTGCCTTTCAATCACCTAATTGACTGGGCTCTCCATCAAATGGCAATCGTACGATATATCGACCATCGCAATGTCGTTGAACATTTTTGTTGTAGACCCAGCGTCAAATTCTTCTATTCCCCAAAAACGTTCAACGGCTTCATTTAATTCGGTTTCGCTGCTAATTCCACAAGTAATTTTTGATAATTGACAATTCTTGCTGTTGAATTCGCCTCCAATGACCCAACCGAAGAGTGTATTTTGAAGAACTGGAAGATCAGTTCCTAATTTAATTTGTCCAACGCACAATACATTGTAGAACAGTCCTGCTCCAATTAGTAGATCGATCGATGCAGGCGTTGAAAATTGAGGATCTGCAAGTAGCAGATTCTTTGGAATTGGCCAGCCTTCTGTGCAAACTGCTTGAGTGGGCTGGCTTGACACAATTTTGTGTAAAATCGGTGTCTCTATCCTTGTCGAGAATTCTGTTGTTCTGGACGTTATTTGAATATTTATTCTGTTGGTTGTACAGCGGCGCGTTTCTCCTATCCCTTCAATATCCATAAGATGTGGGATTTTTCGCATGCCCAGCTTGGTCGCTAGATGTTTTGTAATAAAATTTGCTTGTGAACCGCTGTCTAGAACTGCGCGGCAATTTATATATTGTCCCCAGTTATTTTGTACCTTTAGTTGAACTGTGCTCAACAATGTTGTTTTGGTAGTACCACTGATGTAATTTATTGGGATAATGGGCACCGCGGATAACGAAATCGCTGGTGATGAACCAGAAGTGCTTGTGCTTGCTGTTGTTGAAGGGTGAGGTCTCAAGGATGCCCCTTTAGGTTTGTTGTTGATGTTCTGTACATCCAAAGATTTTGTAGCTTCGTTGCCCAAATGCAATAGAGTATTGTGTCGTTTGTTTCATTTAATGCAACATCTGGAAAAGCAGTCTCTCGCCGAGTGTCCACTCTTGAGACAGTTGACGCAGAGCATGGCCTTTTGAACGCTGGATAAACGCGATTTCGGTGTCATTTGCAGGAACTGGTTGCACGTGAACAAGGGATGTTGATTGTTGCAAATGATGCACGTTTTGGGTGCGACTGAAGCGGTCGATGATTTGCATGCATCCGGTCGTTTAGGTGTATCTGATTTTTTAGAATTCGCTCCTAGTGATTCTAGAGTTTGGAAGCGTCGCTCTAAGAAATCGATGAACTCCTTTAGTGTGGGAGGTTGTTTGGGATTTGCAACGGATTGTTCCCACAAGGTATGTGTATATTTGCTGAGTCGATTGACCAGGAAATACAGCAGTAGTGGATCCCAATTTTGTGTGTTTACACCTAAACTTTCCAGGCTCAGTAAACCTTCTACCGTGGTGTCATGTAACATTTTGATTGATGCTACCGTTTCCTGCTGATTAGCTAGCTGTGACAATAATTTTGCTATGACTGCATCTACTAACAATCGCGGATTTTCATAGCGATAGTTGATTATTTTCCACGCTTGCTCGTAGTTGGCCTCTGTGTTTGTGAAATGCTGAATGAGTCCTGCTGCCTCTCCAGTTAACACTGTTTTAAGATACCACATTTTTTGACATGTGGGTATCGGTTGATTGTGAACTAATTCAGTGAATAAATCACGGAATTGTCGCCAGTACAAATACTGGCCAGAAAATTTAGGCAACTCAATCTTTGGAAGCGGAAGTGCTGTATTTCCGTTTGGTTCGACATTTAATGATGCTGAAATTCGGGAGCCTGCCATTAATTGTAACTGCAGAATCTTGTTACTAATGTCTTCTTCGATGTTTGAATTTGATTTAAATCGTAGGTAGTATCGTCAATAGTTTCTAGTGAGTTCCAGATTCTTTCATGCAAATCTTGAATACTCTTGAAATGCCTTTCGAGAGTAGGGATTTTGTTATCGTAGTATTGTCGTGGATGAACATTCGTGTCATCAAGTACTTCTGTAGGTGTGTTTAACAACATCTCTGTTAACTTTTTCTGTTTCGCTATCAGTAGAGCGGTTTGAGTGGACGCTTGAGTAGAGGGTCCATCTTCCTGCTTGTCTGTAGCATCTTTAGCTTTTAGCAATTGTAGCCAGGTAACCATTTGAACCCTGGCATCGTTGTATTTTTCTCCCAATGCGGCGTGTATGTTGGCTTTAATGTAGTTGTGTTCCTCTGTGATTGACGGATGGTGTCTGATCACGTTGTCCCACTTGTCAAAAGCTTTCCAATAATCATCGATTTCTTTGATTTTTCGTTCGACGAACTCCAAGGTTCTTCTTTCCCTTGCGGTCTTCTTGAAGCTGCTGATGGTTCTTTGCAGGGCCACTGCGATATCGTCCTGCTTCTGCAGGCATTCTTCCAGTTTGCTCATACCTCGTAACCTAATCACGTCGGGGTCACCAATTTATGTACGCCTCTTTTGACGCTAATGTTTATAAATAGGTACTTAACCTATTTATGTGTTGATTTGACTATCTAGTGCAAAACCAGATAGTCCAATTTATGTACGCCTCCTTTGACGCTAATATTTATAAATAGGTACTTAACCTATTTATGTGTTGATTTTTAGTGCAAAACCAGATAGTCCTCTATCGAAAAGATGACGACTCCACTACTTCATGTGTTGTTAAGAATATGAATGCTTTATAATAATTATAACTCTTACTTTTAGGAAAAATTTAACATTAACAAGAATATGAAATTAGCAATTGTGAGAAAATTATTACATTATTGTTTCCCACAATCATAGCTTGCAAAGGTTTTGCAAGTTTGCATTTCACCTACCGAAATTATTCGCACGGTGAAACATGACGATCGCCATAATTAATAAGAAGCTCGCAAAGCGCTTGTTCAGGTTTCACAGCGTTGAGTGTGGGAAATAATATCAAAAATGTGAACTTAATATACTTAGTCAAACTCTGGGAAAGAATGCGGCTTTTGCACAAACATCAACATTATTTTCCAAAAAATAATATCAGAAATATGAACTTATTATCCTTATTAAAACTCTGGGAAAGAATGCGGTTTTTGCACAAACACTCACTTTATCAGATTAGTTCGGACAGTAGCATGGGTGAAACGTTTCATTAGTGTTTGCCGTAAACGGAATGAAGTCGGCAGTCTATACGGTCTTATTGCTTCAGAGTTGGAAGCCGCTGAAAAATTAACATGCCGTCTGGTCCAGCAAGATGCTTTCGCTAACGAGATTGAAGCGGTCAGGAAGGGGGGAAACGTTAGCCGCACGAGTCTCATACACGATCTCTCGCCATACGTTGACGATGAGTGTATTTTACGAGTAAATGGGCGCATTGATGCTGCAAGTTGGTTACCATACAACGTGAGACTCCCGATCATATTGCCGACGGATTACAGATCTACCGCTCTAGTGGTCTACCATCATCACAATCGATTCGGGCATGATAATTCCGAAGTGGTAATTTGTGAGATTCGCCGGAATTACTGGATCCCACGCATTCGTCGCGTAGTAAGGAAGGTTCAGGCAAACTGTTGTGAATGCAAGGCGGCGCGAGCTCGGCCTTGTCAGCCAATGATGGGACCGTTACCGAAAGATAGACTGACGCCATACGTTCGACCGTTTACCTTCACGGGCCTTGATTACTTCGGTCCAGTCTTAGTCACCGTTGGTCGACGGACAGAGAAAAGGTGGATAGCGTTATTTACTTGTCTAACCATGCGAGCAATTCATCTTGAGGTGGCCCACGACTTGTCGACTGATTCGTGTATAATGATCATTCGCAACTTCATGAATCGCCGATGTGTTCCTGTTAGGCTGCGTTCAGATAATGGGACGAATTTTATAGGTGCGAATCAGCCTCATTATTCGCACCTATAAAATTCGTCCCATTATCTGAACGCAGCCTAACAGGAACACCTCAGCGATTCATGAAGTTGCGAATGATCATTATACACGAATCAGTCGACAAGTCGTGGGCCACTAAGGTTGAAGATGTGTTTGAATGCGGCCGTTTGCAAGAGGAGCTGTTCATCAAGGGTGTCGAATGGCTGTTTAGTTCACCCGCGAACCCATCGGAAGGTGGGGTCTGGGAGAGAATGGTGCAATGTGTGAAAAGAGTCTTGTGTCGGACATTGAAGGAAATAGCTCTGCGAGAACACACGCTTAACTGTTTTGTCATAGAGGCTGAGAATTTCGTGAACTCAAGGCCGCTCACACATCTACCGGTGAGCCCTGATCAAGAGGAGCCCCTCACGCAGAATCATTTTTTAATAGGTTCAGCTAACACGGCACGAACGCCAGGCGTGCGTGAGCCCGATACAAACCCGTGTCTCCTCAGGAAACAATGGCTTATTAGTCGCCAGCTTCGCAACACCTTTTGGAAACGCTGGATATTGGAGTTCCTGCCAACTCTAACGGGTCGATCGAAATGGTGCCGACGTGAGAAGCCAATAGCGAAAGACGACCTTGTGTTGATTTGCGACTTCAATTCGCCAAGAAATTTGTGGAGCCGTGGCAGAATTGTTAATATTTACCCTGGCCCAGATGGAGTAGTCAGGAAGGCTGATATAAGGTTTTCGAAAGGAATTTTACGTCGTCCAGTGTCTAAACTCGCCGTTCTGGATGTAGCTGGTGAATCCGGTTCGATTCACGGGGGCGGGGATGTCGCTGATTGCTAATTGCAAACGCACTCGTTACAGTTTGCTCTCTCAGTTTGCAACTCTGTGTGCAATAGTCTCTTTCGTGTTATAGCTGATTTCTTTTCCTCCGTTAGTCTCGATTGGCCTTGGAATTATTGTCACCCCATAAATGGATGAAATTTAGTTTAGTCGCCAGAAACCAGCCGGAGAGAGCAAAATTGCGATTAAAAGTTTTTTGACGAAATCATTCTGGAGCGTTGTTGTTGAGAACCAGTCATGCACGTCTCATTCACAAATTCCGGAGAAATATATATATATATATATATATATATATATATATATATATATATATATATATATATATATATATATATATATATATATATATATATATATATATATATATATATATATATATATATATATATATATATATATATATATATATATATATATATATATATATATATATATATATATATATATATATATATATATATATATATATATATATATATATATATATATATATATATATATATAATATATATATATATATATATATATATATATATATATATATATATATATATATATATATATATATATATATATATATATATATATATATATAATATATATATATATATATATATATATATATATATATATATATATATAATATATATATATATATATATATAATATATATATATATATATATATATATATATATATATATATATATATATATATATATATATATATATATATAATATATATATATATATATATTATATATATATATATATATATATTATATATATATATATATATATATATATATATATATATATATATATATATATATATATATATATATATATATATATATATATATATATATATATATATATATATATATATATATATATATATATATATATATATATATATATATATATATATTATATATATATATATATTATATATATATATATATATATATATAT
>OZ016505.1:18699834-18738190 GCA_963966595.1 Physocephala rufipes | reverse complement strand
ATATATATATATATATATATATATATATATATATATATATATATATATATATATATATATATATATATATATATATATATATATATATATATATATATATATATATATATATATATATATATATATATATATATATATATATATATATATATATATATATATATATATATATATATATATATATATATATATATATATATATATATATATATATATATATATATATATATATATATATATATATATATATATATATATATATATATATATATATATATATATATATATATATATATATATATATATATATATATATATATATATATATATATATATATATATATATATATATATATATATATATATATATATATATATATATATATATATATATATATATATATATATATATATATATATATATATATATATATATATATATATATATATATATATATATATATATATATATATATATATATATATATATATATATATATATATATATATATATATATATATATATATATATATATATATATATATATATATATATATATATATATATATATATATATATATATATATATATATATATATATATATATATATATATATATATATATATATATATATATATATATATATATATATATATATATATATATATATATATATATATATATATATATATATATATATATATATATATATATATATATATATATATATATATATATATATATATATATATATATATATATATATATATATATATATATATATATATATATATATATATATATATATATATATATATATATATATATATATATATATATATATATATATATATATATATATATATATATATATATATATATATATATATATATATATATATATATATATATATATATATATATATATATATATATATATATATATATATATATATATATATATATATATATATATATATATATATATATATATATATATATATATATATATATATATATATATATATATATATATATATATATATATATATATATATATATATATATATATATATATATATATATATATATATATATATATATATATATATATATATATATATATATATATATATATATATATATATATATATATATATATATATATATATATATATATATATATATATATATATATATATATATATATATATATATATATATATATATATATATATATATATATATATATATATATATATATATATATATATATATATATATATATATATATATATATATATATATATATATATATATATATATATATATATATATATATATATATATATATATATATATATATATATATATATATATATATATATATATATATATATATATATATATATGTGTTTCGTAGTGTTGTGAACCCTATTAATCGTAGGGATCTAAGAGTAAAAATCTGATCTTTTACTCTAGATCCTTCGATACCCTTTTATTATAAGGCAGTTGGGTGCTGCCGATAAGTTAGGCGAGCATATGTCGCCGAATTACCATTAATATTGTTGAAATGTTTTTCCAGTACACGTAGGCACAAATGCCAAATTTTCGTGCTGAAATGAACACTCTGGTGACTTGATCGAATCTCCTTTTATTTCCAATCTTACTCCTATTTATATGAAATTCTTAAACTATTTTAGAATAATACTTACAACTTCGGCAAAAAAATAATGGTAAAAATTTAATTGTTTTGCCCTTGGCCTTGCATTAGTTCTTTGACTTCGTCGAAGCATTGAACTTCACCGAAGCATTGAACTCCAAAAATGCAACGCGAGGATATTTGTCAATGCGCTACAACAAACACATGTCGCGTGCCGTAGCGGTATTTAACCGCACAGCGAGCGGTTACTGCACTAAAAAGTAGATCAAATTACTCTTTAGTGAGCGACTGTCTGGCTGTTGACAAAAATGATATTTTTCGTTTATTCTTAGAAGGAGTGCGGGAAACACGCACTACACTCTGATCAAAATCGATGAAGATTTTGAAGAAATCACTTTTGTATGTTATACTACTACGATGTGTTACCTTACAGCTGAGACAACTTTAGGTAGGAAAAGGTAGGAAACTTTTTTTCACTCAAAAAAATGTGGCAAAAATTGTACCAAACCGAGACTCACATACAGGGCTTGTGTAAATGAATGTTCACCTAGATGTAGTTCACCATAGTTGTGTCACGTGTGACACTTCATGACATTATGTAAACAAATTATTGTGTTAACATTGTTTATTAGTGACTAGCTCTGAAAACTGAATTGAATTATTAGAATTTTAATAATAGTCTACTGCGTCATTAGAATGGGAATTATTACAACTATCTGAAAGTGTGAATTACTTGAAGTCTGCGCTATTTCCAGTGAGATTGAACCACGAAATACCTGTCGTAAAGTGCTATTAATGCTTAATTTCATAATGTCAATATTTCGATACATTATATGGATATTCCCAATAAAGCGTTGTATTACTAAAACATCAGGTCTTCGTGAGTAATTTGATTTTAATTGTTATTAAAAATTACTGATTAATTCTCTCAGCGCAAAGCCATTCGATCCAGCGTGGGGTTGCTCCTACTTTGCGTGAATTGCGGAAACGAGCGAAAAAGCTGGGACCTCAAGAACCGGAAAGCAAATCAAACTTACTGGAATGGAATTATTACACATTCTTACAGTTTATATTACAGTTCTTTTCATATAGTAAGAGGCTAAACGAGGACTTCCAGTTGCCATTATTGCAATCCCGAGGAATTGCTAAAAACCATATGCCGTAAACGACAAATATCTGAACTCGAGCCTTGACTATTTGGAGATTCTGCTAAAAATACCGTATTAGCAACGTATTATGTTGACTTCTACGCCAATAAAGAACTTACTGGGAAGGGTAAATATAAAGCAATATAGTCAAAATCTGCATCTTATTCACGTAAATAACTTACTTGGGAACTTATAGCTTTCGGAAAGAATGTGTACATTACAGTCAAAACTGCAGCCCTAGGTGCATTGCGGTCTATATTCCAGATTCAAGAAAAATTTTCTCCCTTTAATTTTCAATTGCAAGCAGAATCATCGTATAAATTCCGTTGAAATAGTTAATTTAATTCTGTTGAAATAAGATAATGGATATACTTTAATTAAACAAAATTGTTCAATTATTTTTCAATTATTTTAAAATTGTTATATTCAAATATTGCGGGCAGTGACTTTAATTGATTAATTTTATATCTATTAGGTTACTTTAATAGAATGATTTTGTAATGAGTTTATAATTTGATTAGTTTGCGGAAATAAATTAATATATGTAATTTATATGTGTAATTAATATGTAAATAATTTATGTAATTTCTCTTTGCCTTCATTGTTTTATATTTGCTATTTTATATTTATGTTTGATATTTTATAATTACATTAGTTAATATTTCAATAAAAATTGTAAATACTTTTATTTTATACAAATATGTTTTTATTTTAAAAATACGTACTCAAGAAAAAGAATGGGTCTTGTTTCACGTGCGCTGTTCAAACAAGGCAAATGGTTTGAAAAATACGCTCTTCCTGCAGGAACCTAATGTGCGGAAGCATCGTTATCTCCATCACCATCTTATCTTACCTATGAAGCATGCCTAAATAATTTGTTGCAAATTTTTAATATTTACTAATAACGATGCAACTTCATTAGTAATGTTTCCCTATATTGGTAGAACACTAACGCCGAACAACAGGTGGGTGATATCTTGAACATTAAAGGAAACTTTGAAAATTGCATGCCAGAAACCAAAGAAATATATATTTAGAAATACTGGTTACGGATTACTAAAAATAGACAAACAACTATAAAAATTAATAATATTGTTAGTTTGATTGGATCTCAATACCCTCAAAACCCTTGTTAGCTTAATTGAAACACAATAATTTTAATTTAAGCATTATTTGTATATTTAGAATTTATTAATAATATAACACAGAAATTATCGAGGCGTTTGAAATTGCAATCCAAAAGGGGCTCAAACTGATATATGCAGTACCAAAAATTATGAAATTTGGTAAATTTGATAGTTGTTCGATGCATACGCAGCAATACTAATATATTATTTTATTAATATTTTTAATAATTAACAAACTTGTATATTTTAAATATTGCTGAATACTGGCAACATTGCTTTAATGCGAATACTCAAAATGGCCCATTAATTAGTAAGCGCCGCACATGCTGGCAACACTAAAATCATCGAATTAATGGGAGAGGTGAAGAAATAATTAGGGTATGCCAATGCCACATCTTTGATTTTTCAAGATTTTCTCTTGATGACAATAAATAAATAATTCCGTGTAGGTCTGGTTATTAATATGGGCACCAGGAGCTCATAAGTTATATTTCTTCATCTACGATGAAGAAAGGAACTTACTGATACGGAAAATGGTAGAACGCACCCGAACGTTCTACCCTTCACGTTAAAGCGAAACTGACACATGTGTCATTTAACGATAATCATCATTCACACTACACAAACATTACACATGTTTGACATGACTCATACGTTTCACAATAATCGCACCATACAACACAGCCACACTAAGAAATGTCAAGCACATTCCAGACCCTTCCTTTATCGCTAGAGCTGGGTATAAATACGACGGCTGCTGACAGCTGTCAATCAATTCGTGTCTGACTACTGAGGTGAACACATCACGCAAGTGCAAGTTACAAAGTGAAAGTACAGAATTGTAAAGTAAATAGTTGCGAGTAAAAGTGGTTAAATAAAGCTGACAAATAAATTTAGATTAAACACAACAGCTAAATAAAGTGTTTTATTGGATTATTTACAATCCAGTGATCGAACCTGAAAAATTCAGAGTAGAATTTTCAAATAACGTAACAATTGGTGTCAGAAGTGGGATTGCTAAATAATCCTGTACCATGGTGAGATTTGCAGAATTAAAAATTTCTCAACTAAGAGAAGAGCTGGAAGCTCGTGGACTGCCTGTGACAGGTAACAAGGCGGAGCTGCAAGTGAGACTGCGTGCATCATTGGAAAAAGATGGCATCGATGTAGATGGGTATGAATTCGGTTACGATGATGCCGGAGCGTCATCAAAGATTGAAGAACAACTGCCAGAGCCACAGCAAGCTCAAGGTTTCGATATGAACATGCTCCTTGCGGCAATGACGCAGGAGCTGGCAAAGAACACACAACAATTGCAGCAGCAGCTGGCAAATAATACTTCAGAGCTGCAAACCCAACTGTCACGGATAGAGGGTAACTCTGCTCAGCTGCAAGCAAGACAAGATAAAATGGAAGAGCAACTACAACAGCTGGAGACAAAAGTGTTGCGTCTTGACAGAGAAATGGCATCCAGCGGGCCAGTCACAACAATCAGTTCAACGAAGTTGAAGGCTCCAACCTTTGATGGAACCATACCGTTGAAAATCTTCAAAATGCAGTTCGAAACCACTGCACAAGCCAATCATTGGAGTATGGCCGATAAAGTGGCAGCCTTAGTGGTATCTTCAAAGGATCTGCCACAGAAGTTCTACAAACTGTTTCTGATGATGAAAAGGGAAACTATGATGCAATAATGGCTGCCCTCGAACGTCGATATAGCAGAGACCACAAGAGGAAAGTTTTCCGTATGGAATTGCTGAACAGATATCAGAAAGCGAGCGAGTCGCTGCAAGAATATGTAACTGATATAGAGCGCCTTGCTCATTTAGCATATGCAGATTCGCCGGCAGAAGTCATAGAAACGTTTAAGATCGAAGCATTCGTCCGAGGAATAAGAGATGTGGACACTAAACGCGCAGAAAACATCGATACAAAGAAAACGTTTGCTGAAACAGTATCGTATGCCCTGGCGCAAGAAACAGCGAGTCTCATCAGTAAACCAACACATAGCGTTCACAGAGTAGAGCTTGACCAAAACCAGAACATGGAAAAATTAATTCAGACGATGATTGCAGAATTCCGCAAAGCTTTCGGAAGTAAATGTTACAATTGTGGTAAGGCAGGTCATTTTGCAAGAGAGTGCAAATCATCTCGTAAAGTTTGAAACGGAAGACAGATAGGCGGCGGAAATGGAAGTGGCGCTGCAAAACAAGACAAACCGTTAAACTAAAACGGACCAGTCCCGCCTACCGATTGCCCCACTGTCTACGTTTCACAAATACATCGAAACAACAACAGCCTTACGGTAAACGGAACTGTGAATGGACAAATACTCGTTTTAATAATGGATACAGGCGCAACACATTCCATTATTAGGTCAGATCTTGCGGGAAATAACATAGAGCCTTTGATTGGTTACAAATTGCATACGCCTACAGGAGAGGAGGCAAGAATTCATGGTAAAATGGAGTGTACCGTACAATTGGGAACACTTGAAGTGCGACATACCTTTTTAGTGGCTTCAATAGTGGACGAAGTAATCATCGGTGTCGACTTCATGCTAGCCCACGGAATTACTCTTAATTTGAAAGAAAAATTGCTGACATACCAGAATATGGAAATACCATTGAATGATGGCTGTCAACACCTTCAAATAAGAAAATGTGAGTATAAGTCATCAACAGCAGATTCCAGCCAAATCCGAAGCAATTTTATGGGTACGTGTCGATGGGGATTGTGGAAATGGCAATCTATGGGTAGTAGAAAGGGCAGAAACATCATCGGATATAGTCGTTGGACGAACGCTAGTAAAAATGAACAATAATGGGTGCATTCCAATACGTGCGGTAAATGGACTCACAAGACCAATCAATCTCCAGCCAGGAGTGGTAATAGGAAAATGCCAAGCAGTGGAAGCTGTAGTCAATTGCGAAAACATTCCTCAGACGTCCAAAAACAAAGTTTATGAAGAAAGAAGAAAAATCGCCAACACCATGAACAACTGGTTGAATGAGTTGAATGGTTCAGGAAGACGAAAAGCAAAGCTCCTATTGGAAAAATATAGGTCCATATTTGCCAGTGACGACAACAAATTTGGAAGGACTGCTGTGGTACAACACCGAATAGACACAGACGATGCAAGACCAATTCGCCAAGCTCCACGAAGAGTTCCACTGGCAAAACGAGAAGAGGCAGCCCGGATAATAAAAGAGATGCACCGGGATGAAGTAATTGAACCATCGACGAGTCCATGGAGCTCACCTGTCGTGTTGGTTAAAAAGAAAGATGGAAGTACACGATTTTGCGTGGATTATCGAAAGCTGAACGACGTCACCAAAAAGGACAGTTACCCGCTGCCGCGAATAGATGACACGTTGGACACATTATCTGGTGCGAAATGGTTTTCGACATTGGATCTGCAAAGCGGATACTGACAAGTAGAAATTGAGAAACCTGATCGTGAGAAAACTGCCTTCAGCATTGGAGATGGACTGTGACAATTTTCGGTAATGCCATTTGGGTTGTGCAATGCGCCAGCAACTTTTGAGCGATTGATGGAACACGTTTTAAAAGGACTTCATTGGAAGACGTGTCTGGTGTATCTCGATGACATCATTGTCATGGGTAAGAATTTCGAGGATCACCTTAAAAATCTGGAAGAGGTCTTTAGTCGAATTTCATCTGCCACTCTACGGTTAAACCCGAAGAAATGCGTCCTATTTAAAAGAGAAGTGAAATATCTGGGCCACAAAATTACTACAGAAGGAATTCACACGGATGAAGACAAAATAAAATCAATAAAAGAATGGCCTCGTCCTAGAAATGTCCATGAAGTTCGTAGTTTCCTAGGCCTGTGCACTTATTATCGACGCTTTGTACCTGGATTTGCCAACATCGCCCGCAGCTTGCATAACCTCACAAAGAAGAATTGCAAATTTGAATGGAAAAAGGAAGAAGAAAATGCTTTCCAGCAATAAAAAGAATTGCTTTGCACAGCACCAATGTTGGCGTATCCAGTTTCTGGCGAAAAATTCATCTTGGACACAGATGCTAGCGCTTACGGAATAGGAGGTGTACTATCACAAATAGTTAATGGTCAAGAAAAAGTAATTGGGTATTACAGTCGAGTACTTGGAAAACCAGAAAGGAACTATTGTGTGACCAGACGAGAGCTATTAGCAGTGGTGGAATGCGTCAAACACTTCCACAAATACCTGTATGGGCAGTATTTTCTACTGAGAACAGATCACGCAGCGCTCAGGTGGCTTTTACAATTTAAAAATCCAGAAGGACAGATTGCGCGCTGGATAGAAAGACTGCAAAACTACGACTTCGAAATACAACACCGGAAAGGAGGGTTGCATGGCAACGCTGACGCGCTATGTCGCCGACCATGTCCATTGGAATGCAAACATTGTTGCAAGGCAGAAAGATGTGAAGGCGTAGTTGACGTCCGACTAACCAACCTGCAACCTGAAGAAAAGTGGGAATTTGCTGCCATAAGAGATTGCCAACTGAAAGACAATGATTTAACCAGGGTCATGAGCGCTATCGAAATGGACCAAAGACCAACTAAAAAAGAAATGGCTTCAGGAAGCCCATTAGAAAAGGCATATTGGATGCAGTGGAATAGTTTAAAGCTGATAAATGGAGTACTCCATCGTACATGGGAAAGCAAGGATGGAAAATACACGCGCAATTTGATCGTCGTGCCTAAGTCCAGAATAGCAGATGTATTGATGGAATTTCATAACGGGCCAAGCGGAGGGCATCTCGGTGTCACAAAGACACTAGAAAAGATAAAACAGCGGTTTTATTGGGCAAATTGCCAGGAATCAGTCGCAGAATGGATCAAAAGCTGTAAACAATGCGCGACTGCTAAGGGACCGAAGTTTAGAAGTAAAGGCAAATTCCACCAGTACAATGCAGGAGCACCTTTCGAACGCGTAGCAATGGATGTAGCTGGACCATTTCCGACTAGTGACTCCGGAAATAAATATGTGTTGGTAGTTATTGACTACTTCAGTAAGTGGCCTGAGATGTACCCCTTACCAAACCAAGAAGCAAAGACTGTGGCAGAAACCTTTGTGTAGAATTGGGTTACAAGATTTGGCGTACTAATCGAGTTGCACTCCGATCAGGGACGAAATTTTGAGTCTGCCATATTTCAGGAAATGTGCTCATTGCTTGGAATCAAGAAAACTCGAACAACTGCCTTACACCCACAATCAGACGGAATGGTAGAGAGGTTTAACCGTACGCTAGAGGAACATTTACGCAAGGTAGTGGACAAATGTCAGCGCAATTGGGATAAGCACATTCAAATGTTTTTAATGGCTTATCGGTGAGCAGTCCATGAAACCACATCACATTCACCAGCACGAGTTATTTTTGGAACAGACTTGAGATTACCATCAGACCTGAAATTTGGCAAATGCACGAACCTTGCTGAAAAGGGTATTTCCCTATTGGGAAATGCTGCAGTCGGATATGGACGAAATACACCAGCAAGTAAGGGAGCACATGCAACTGATGAGTAATAAAATTAAGGACCGTTACGATCGAGCTATGAACTCGGAAGGATTCCAGGAAGGTGTATTGGTTATGTTGTACAATCAACAAAGAAAAAAGGGTATGTCGCCAAAGCTACAGACGTCATGGGAAGGTCCCTATAAAATTATAAAACGGCTGAACGATGTATATCGAATACAAAACCTATCACAAAGGAAGGGTAAACTAATAGCCGTATTCTGGCTGATTAACTAAGCTCACCACATTAACAAGCACAAAGGAAAATAGTTAAGCATTAACAGTTTTTAAAATTTGGTATTCTGGCAGAAATTGACAGCTAAATTCTTAACTATTTTGTTAATGACAGAACACATCTTAACAAGGACAAAAATAAGAGTAAAATTGCCAGCTGATTTTGTATTTTCGTGGTTATTGAAAGTAATTTAAAATTATAAAATGGAAGAAATGATTTTGATTCTTGCTAAACTGGAAGAAAATGAAAGAAAACTTGCACGAAGACATTGCTTAAGGAGTTTACGCGACAGCAGCAATCCATTTTCCATGCCCGATGAAGTATTTCGCAATAACTTTCAAATGAGCAAATCTTTGTTTGCAAGCATAATCGACGACATAATGCCATTCGACACACAGAAGACATCTTTACCTTTTTTAACAAGGTTAAAAGGTTTTTTTTTCTTTGGCCATGGCTCCTACCAAAAATGCATTGGTAACCATTGGGTATTGCCTATGAGCCAGCCATCGGTTTCCAGGAGCCTGCACGAAATGGCAAATTTATTGATTTCGAAGAAAGGGAGCGAAATAAAATTTCCCGTTACAATTGAAGAAAAGGCTATAATAAAGTCGGGGTATGATCAATTATGTTTTGAAAAAGATTTTTGTGTTATATTTAATTCCTTGCAGATTTTACTCGAATTTCGGTATCAAGGGTACAATAGGTGCGATCGATTGCACTCGTATACCAATTGTTGCTCCACCATCCACCGCCGAAGCTCCTGTAAACTTATACATGAACAGGAAGGGCTACTACAGCATTAACGTAGAAGCGGTAAGTTTTTTGTAATTGTAATTGACGCAAAGAATTAACTCTAATATATGAACAATATTCTAATCAGATATGTGATCATCGATTGATGTTTACATCAATTAACGCAAGATTTCCCGGTTCTTGCCATGATTCTGGCATTTGGACGACATCCACTGTAAGAAGTCATTTGGCGAGCAATCATGATACTCAGCGCGATACGTGGCTACTAGGGGATCAGGGTTATCCTTTGGAGCCATGGCTTCTCACCCCGCTAGCAGAGCCCCCCAATAATAAAGAGGATAAGTACAATAAACTACATGGTAAAGCACGGAATACCATAGAAAGAGCGTTTGGTGTTCTTAAATCGCGCTTCAGGTGCTTATCGAAGCAACGGGTGCTGCACTATACCCATGACAAGGCGGCTAGCATCGTATATGCTTCTGCAATTCTTCATAATATTATTATGAAGACCGGAGATGGTCCAAGTTATGAGGATGAATTTGAAGAAGAGCCCAATGATGGAGAAATATCTCCATCTAACAACACACGAGAAGGGGAACAAATTCGAAGAAGATACATTTCTTCGTTGTAAACAAATTAAATACTATTATCGTTACATCATTACATGTATAACACGGCGCAACAGAAAATAAAAAATTTTACCCTCCAGAAACGAAAGTTTCTATAGGAAAAAATTCCGCTGATTCCGAAAATGTTGTTAGTTTTCTAATTGCTTTAGTTTTCGAGATATCAACAAAAAACCGTTTTTTGGGTATCTCGAAAACTTAGATTTATATAATTAACTGTAACTTCCTAATTTTTCACTTTTTTAATAAAACCATGGAAGTAAAGGCAATTGTCTAACAAAAATTTTAAGACTACGTTTGTTAAAATCAGCTAAGGAATGCCAATTCTATCGCAAAAAGAAATCAGAAAAAAATTATTTTTTTTCGATTTTTTGAAAAAAATATTGAAATCATCATTCCAAATAAGTTATAAAATGTATTCCTCCGAAAATGAAAACTCAAGTTTCTAAAGTGAAATTTTATGCGGTTTTCAAAAATGCTATTAGTTTTTTCCTATCTCATCTCATTTTTAAGCTATCGCCATTTATCCAAAAAAACAATTTTTTAAATCATACTGAATATAACGGATATAATGAGAGTAATCAACCGCAGCTCCTTTATTTCTAATTTAACAGGAAAAATTCTAGGTGTGCAATGACAGGTAATCCTTTAATAAAGATTTCAAGACTCATTTTGAAAAAATCGGTTGTAAACTGTTACCTCGGGAATTGAATTTTTGTCAATTTTTTATGTTTATATTGACTTTTATTCCGTTGAAAAACTTTTTTCAAATGAGATAATATTTTTTTGTTTTATATATGTAATAATTTTATTAAAAACATTTTTGACCTTAATGTGTTATAAATAAATAATATATACACTTATTTTTAGAAAAACTAAAAATATGGAATTGATCATATAATACTTTTTTTGCCTTTAGAGTAGGTGTATCTTAAAGATGCCAATTTCTTAAGATATTTTTTATATATGTAATATTTGTAACAATAAACTAATAATGTTTATTTTTCTTTTAATTATTATTTCTCTTCTCTTATTTGCGGTCCAACGAATATGCCTTCCTTTAATTTTGCGTATGATATTTTAGGAAAGATTTTGCATATATACTTAAATGCTTCACTCTCCTTACTTAAGGCTTTCACAAAGTTCTTCATCAGTCCAAGTTTTATATGAAGTGGAGGCAAAATTACCTTATCCGGCAGCACTAGTGGTTTATTTTTCACATTATAGTGGTTGGTTTGGTAGCCGGTTCTTGTTGGCCAATATTGACGAGTAAAATGATTTTCTCTGTCGCGACTATCCCACAGGCACAAGAAACAGCAGTATTTTGTGTACCCACTTTGCAGACCAGTTATTACGGCAATCACTTTGAAGTCAGCAGAAACTTTCCAATTAAATTTGCTGTATTGTATTAACTGCAATATTTTCGAAATAACATCATATGTTTCTTTTGATCCCGCAGCATGGGCGACTGGAACTGTAGGCAATATATTTCCGTTATGCACCAGAGCAGCTTTTAGGCTACACGTAGAGCTATCGATAAATAAGCGCCAATTCTCTGGTTGATGCTTTATTCTGAACTGTTCAAATAACGCTTCAATGTCTCTACAAAAGCAAATTCCATCTGACTTTGCGAATAAATGAGAGAAGCTTTTATCTCTGCGCCGGTACGTTGATGTCCTTGTAGTGGTATCGAGGCATTTCCATTCTTGTAGGCGTGATGCTAATAATTCGCTTTTCCTTTTGGATAGTCCTAAATCTCGCACCAGATCATTTAGCTTGTCTTGTCCTATTGCATGGGTAATAACTGCAGAGCTTTTTGATGTAGTTTCAGTTCTTGTGTCACTTTCAAATGACGTTTCCAATGCAGGTGTCTTTGGAATAGGGAATTCTTCGTTGTGGGCAATTGGTTTCGAAGAACCAAGGACATTAGGATACACCCAATTATTTCTATATCTTCCATTTATGCCATTAATTTTGCAGACACAAAAATAGCAATCTTTTTCGTGATTAATCACTTCTCTCCACAATATGGGAACTCCAAACTTCAAATGCTCCTTTCCTCCTCTTAGCCACTTATTTAATGTCAGGCGGCATCTGTCACAAACGACGTTGGGAGTCCATGATTTCTCAAGATCCTTCATGTGAAATCCAAAATAATATAAGTATGCTTCTTTTATATTTGCTGTGATACATCGGCCTTTCCTTGTTGCAATATACATACCACAAATGAAGCAAAACTTGTTTGGGCTGATTTTGCACTGGAATATTCTATCGTCCATTATATTTAGCTTTTACTTTGATTAATGTTAGCGATATATTGTGTTATAATAAACTGAGAATTTCTGTCTCGAAACCTTTCTTATATAAAGTGTTAACCTAAGAACATCCCAATAAACTTACATGATCATATCATGGTTTTTCTCTATGGGCGAACAGGTAGTCAGTATAATATATATGGCATATGAGGTTTAAAAATATTTTTTGCATTTAATTTTTTTATATATAACATGCAAAGCAATAAAAGTCAATATAAAAATAAAAAATTGACAAAAATTCAATTCCCGAGGTAACAGTTTACAACCAATTTTTCAAAATAAGTCTTGAAATCTTTATTAAAGGATTACCTGTCATTGCACACCTAGAATTTTTCCTGTTAAATTAGAAATAAAGGAGCTGCGGTTGATTACTCTCATTATATCCGTTATATTCAGTATGATTTAAAAAAATGTTTTTTTGGATAAATGGCGATAGCTTAAAAATGAGATGAGATAGGAAAATAAAAAATGAGATGAGATAAAAATAAAAATTGACAAAAATTCAATTCCCGAGGTAACAGTTTACAACCAATTTTTTCAAAATAAGTCTTGAAATCTTTATTAAAGGATTACCTGTCATTGCACACCTAGAATTTTTCCTGTTAAATTAGAAATAAAGGAGCTGCGGTTGATTACTCTCATTATATCCGTTATATTCAGTATGATTTAAAAAATGTTTTTTTGGATAAATGGCGATAGCTTAAAAATGAGATGAGATAGGAAAAAACTAATAGCATTTTTGAAAACCGCAATTTCACTTTAGAAACTTGAGCTTTCATTTTTGGAGGGATTCGTTTTATAACTTATTTGGATTGATGATTTCAATATTTTTTCAAAAAATCGAAAAAATTAATTTTTTTCTGACTTCTTTTTGCGATAGAATTGGCATTCCTTAGCTGATTTTAACAAACGTAGTCTTAAAATTTTTGTTAGAAAATTACCTTTACTTCCATGGTCGGTTATTAAAAAAATGAAAAATTAGGAAACCACAGTTAATTATATAAATCTAAGTTTTCGAAATACCAAAAAAACAGTTTTTTGTTAATATCTCGAAAACTAAATCCGCAATTAGAAAACTAACAACTTTTTCGGAATCAGCGGAAAATTTTCTTATAGAAAATCACTATCTGGTTTTTGGAGGAAAATCTTGTTGCGCCGTGTAATTAAAAATTGTTTTGAAATAAAAGTATATAAATTTTTGCAGTTTATAAGGAATGAATATGATAGCCCATTTTTAATGATTGTAGAGCGAATATAAAGACAAGTTTTTCTCCTGGAATTGAAGCACAAATACCAAATTATTTTGCAAAATGTTATATTTTTTATTTTTATTAATTATTATTTCAATTGTTGAGTTTTAAAATTAATTCATTAAATTAAATAAAACTAAATAAAATTCATTAAATAAAATTAAATTAAATTCATTAAATTAATTTTCTTTCAAAGTAGTTCTAATTATTTTTAGAATTCTGAATGGCGCTGGCTAAAAGCGCTATGCTGCTGCTCAATTCTTTTAGCGCTGGCGCTGTGACGATTTGAGCCTGGACGGCCTGTTCCTTCTTGCATCGCGTTTTTCCATGCTTTTCATGACAAGGTCCATTATGTCAGCCGTTGTCGCTCTCTGAGCCAATGTCGCTCTCTGGGCCTGTTGATGCGAGGGCCACCCAGGGCTGTCGACTGGCGGCGACAACCACCCAGGGCTGTCGACTGGCGGCGATACCGCCCCAAGGCACACGACGGGCGGTGATATCGTCCCAGGACTCACTGCCGGCGAACTCGTCCATGTGCTGCTCACGGGTGGCGAAGGTGTAGGGGTAATCAGCTGTGGTGAAGCGGGAGCCTAGGATGGAAATCCATGATGAATAATTTAACATGAAACAAAAAGGTATACCTCTATACCCAGCTGCCTAACTTTGGCCAAACCATCAACGGCAGCGTTGCCAAAAGTGCTCAGCGCACGCTCTTCGAAAGCACTGAGTGGTCGACTGTTGAGTGGGCCCCCTCCAGTCAACAGCAACTCCGCCTTGCGTTGCCTCGCACGTCCGCGAAGCTGGCTTTTCCAGACACCCAAGTTCTGTAAAAAAATTATTGTCACTACATACGCAATTTTTTTCCCTTGGATTACCTCTTTCCACTTCGCCGGAGTTCTGGTGGGACCTCTCATCCCATTAAGGCCACTGGCTAGCTCTTTCCATCGCTCTTGAACAATTGTCGGATTATGTGGTCGGATTATGATTATTAAAACTCCACAAAAAACGACAATTGCTCTTCCGTCGATCGCTGAAATTTTGGTTTCCTGAAACATATAAAGAGAAATAATAACCTATAAAAAGATAAACTTAAAAAGGCAAAAAAATACTTACTTTTCCGTGGGTTCCATTTCTACTTGTTCATCAGAAATGCTTGTTTGTCAAATTAAACAGCCGGCATCTGTCAAACCGAAATTCACCATTAGTGGTGAAATTTAAAATCTCTGCCGCTGTTAAGGTTTTTTCAGAATACCAATATTAACTAAGCTTAACAAAATCCTTAACAAGAACTTAAGAAAAAACGTTGTTATGTTAACTACCAGAATACGGCCGTAAAAGTTGTCCATTTGGAAAGATTAGCCCCATATCATCAATGGAATACGATGTCTGATCGGGACGATCAGACTTAAGCGGAGGGCAGTGATACGGAAAATGGTAGAACGCACCCGAACGTTCTACCCTTCACGTTAAAGCGAAACTGACACATGTGTCATTTCACGATAATCATCATTCACACTACACAAACATTACACATGTTTGACATGACTCATACGTTTCACAATAATCACACCATACAACACAGCCACACTAAGAAATGTCAAGCACATTCCAGACCCTTCCTTTATCGCTAGAGCTGGGTATAAGTACGACGGCTGCTGACAGCTGTCAATCAATTCGTGCCTGACTACTGAGGTGAACACATCACGCAAGTGCAAGTTATAAAGGAAAGTACAGAATTGTAAAGTAAATAGTTGCGAGTAAAAGTGGTTAAATAAAGCTGACAAATAAATTTAGATTAAACACAACAGCTAAATAAAGTGTTTTATTGGATTATTCACAATCCAGTTATCGAACCTGAAAAATTCAGAGTAGAATTTTCAATTAACGTAACATTACTAATAATAAAATTTTATTTGGAACTAAAAATAGTCATATTTGTGTATTGGTATACTCAAGTAAAATCTTTTATATTTTATATAAATTAGTGCGTCTACCACTTGGCTTCAAAATAATGGTAGCAGAATTTTTAATAAAACAATGATAATAATTTTTCCGAATAAATTATTTGGTGTCATTTTATTTTTAAGTTATTTTTAGACTCTGGTGTCCAAAAATTGGTTTAAATTATTTGAGTGTTCTATTAACTAATCCAATCGAATTTGTTATACATTAAAATATTTAATAAAATTGAATCGTTTATATAATTATGTATATGAAATAACTACATTTATTTGTTTCTAATCAATTTATACAAATATCTTAGTTATTATATTAATAAATCATGCACACATGTTATCTACGCATCTTAAATCATAAGTCTACATAAAAATAATTTAATTTTATACACCAATATCTACGTTGGCATATCAAAACAAAGTTGGTGAACTTATAGAATGGATTGTCATTCGGGATCTGAAAAATGTGTAATGGCCGGGTCTTAAGCTTGACTTTCTAGGAAAAATCATTAGGCAGGGTCTTAAACATAAAATTTCCACGAAAGAAATTATGAGTGAGGGCCTTAAACTTACGAACACTACCTTAGATCAGAGTTGCAGTAAGAGAAGTTTCCTATCTCGTTTTCTATGATAAACACGGATGAATTCATATTCGCTATGGACGGTAAACGTGACAGCTGTCCTATTGCGCCCATTTTGAACGCCTATGATGACAGTGAGTATTTGTGCCAAACTTCATTTTGCCTCTACGTCGACGAATTTTGTCTCTAGTGGGCAGATCACGCACATTTTTTTGACTACATTGTTAAATGAGGCAGTAGACACAGACACACATTTCCACTTTTAAGTTCGTACTCATATCTCAGAAATTGACCTCTAAACACTACATTAATCACGTTAGATACCCGAAGTAGTGTGGTAGCTGTCCGATTCCGTCCATTTTACCAACCAACCAACAATACCAACCAGCCAATCCTAACAGGAAATATTTGTACCAAATTTCGTGATGATAGCCTTGTTCGTTCTCTTGTAATCGTGATTTCCGCAGATAGACAGATAGAAAGGTAGACACACAGAGAGACAGACGGACGGACGGTCAGTGCTAGACAGAGATAATGAGATAGGAAACTTCTGAAAACTGCAACTCTGGTTGTAGATTTGCGGCAGAAATGCATAGTAGTATTAGTGGAAACGGACGGAAATTGATGACGTTTTCACTCAGAATCTCACCTACCGTGCCCCCAATGACGTATTTTTTGGCTCAAACTCACATACCGTGCCCCTAATGACGTCAGTCTTCCAATGAAAAATTTTGGTCTTAGACCCCATTGACATATAATTAATGCAATTATTTTGAGATTTCAACTTAGTTAAAATTTATACATAAAAACATTCCCATTCAGGTACATTTTTTTGACAACTGTGTAATTGCGAGTGTACATGTTTTTTATATCTACATAGATTTGAGGGTATTATTTGCTTAATCAAGAAATTTGATGTAATTTGTGAGAAGCCGGATGGAAAATATGTTTTATTATAAATGTTATTTTTAATCCTCGGTCTACTCCCGAATTAGCTAAATCGTGATAGCTCCGAACGAGGATAAAACAAAGAGCGAGTGTGAAAATATACACGCGTATATTAGACGCGTAATATAGTTTTCCATTAGTTTTGCTTCTCTTTCTTGGCCAGAAATCATTAATGATTGGTAAATATTTTTCCGATTGGAAAATATTTATGATTTCGTAAGAAATGCCAGGTAACTTCTTATTAAGGTTCAAATTTCCAGTCTTACGTAGTTGAACTATAACAATCGTAAAGCATCTCGGTCTGATAAAAATCCTATTGACGTTAACTATTACGATATAAATTTAATTTAATTTATTTCTTTTATTTCATTTATTTAACTTTATTTTAGTTATTTAACTTTATTAGGAAAATCAAACAGGGTTATTCTAGAAATCCTCATAACATTTCTGTGAACTTCTGCAACTAGGCTAAATTAGGATAACATCGAATCCAAATGTAAAAAATTATAATATATAAAAATCGGCGTTGGCATACCTTGAGCTATGTTCCACCTCGGCATTGAATTCAATCAATTAAGGGTTACCTGCCTGTGAGGTACATGTTTTATTATTCACCTTTTGCGTAGGTAAATATTGAAACAGGGTTCACGACATAAAACCATTGAGATAAATTAATTAGTTTTCTATTTTAATAAAATAATTATCGCAAGGCTCTATTTGAAATAGTCACACCTCCCGTTAGTGCAATCAGAATTATTCTTTAAGACCAAAAGGAAAAATGAATGATAAATTTTATATTTCCCTAAGTGCGCAAAAAGTACCTTATTCAATAAAAAAACCATACCACTTCCGCCGCTGTTTTTTCCTAACGATAATAATAGCATTCAATTTTGCTTTATGTGACATTAACTATTGTTTAAAATAGTAATTGTTTGCCAACTAAAGGAAGCGCGCAAAAAGTACTTTTCCTAACATGAAAATAATTATTATTGCCGTAAATGTAAATATCAAAAGTTCAAAATAATTACCCTAGTTTGAAATAAGCACAATTAATATTGTTAATAATTAATTAATAATGAATTAAATAGTAATAATATATTACCAATTACACAGAGTGCACAAATAGTACTATTCCTAAATTGTAATCATTAACGCTGGTGTTATTACGTCACTGATATTTTCACCACATTGTTTTTAAAACAATTGGATTAAGTGAATAATAATTAAGTGAATAAAATAAGTGAAAATATAGTGAAAAATGACGAAAATAAGGATTTGCTGCAGAAACTGCCCCAGCGGGACAAAATTATATGCGTTCCCGAAGGAAACTGTCCAGTGCCAAAGGTAAGCTTGCGAATTGGAAATTTTTGCTCGCTAATTGGTAGCAGTAAAAATATCCAGTTGGCCGGCGGTTAGCTAATAAGATTTATATATAAAATAAGACTAACTGCTAAGGTTCTAGTAAGAAATTTATAGATATTTACTAAGGCTGGAACCACACCAAGTCAACAATTGGACGGAAGCTGAAGCTTTCCATAATTTCCTAGCGAATTTTTGATTTACGTTAAACAATTAGAGTCTAGATTCATAGGAGTTTTTAACTTAGCATGCCACAGAAACAATCTCAGTAGTTTTTTAGTTTCCGAAATTATAGACAAGTATACAGAGTATAGTTGTTGCCAGAATTTTAATAACCACGACTTCGTGGCACTCTTTGTTAGAATTAGAATCCATTTTGCCTTAAAATTTTTCAATAGGGACATTAATAGTACTAATCATAAAAAGAAGAAGATTCTTTGTATTACGCATATGTGAATTATTCCGTATTAGTCCCTGGGACATATTTTTACATCAAACTCCATTCCATTACTTTCATATTTACATCAGATTTATATCATTGTATATTCGCTTTTATATCATTGTATTTCATTCACAGTTATATCATTGTATATTATTCACATTTATATCGTTGTACATATCATTTTATATTAATATCCATACTATTTTTATTTGCTATAATCGAGACTACTTAATTTCTATTGAATTACATATCATGGTCTAAATTTATATTAATTTGTCATGTAATTAACGCTTCAATTATGTCATTTTTATTAACGATTGTCATGCTTTAATTGCACAATATAACAAATAATACATATTACTAACGTGCTAACATCATGTATAATATTGTGATTATGTTTATGTACAGAATTTAATTATAATTATAATTATTTATTGTAAGGGTGAAATAGGCCTACTGGGGAACCGGACACCCAAAAAAATCGGTAACGCATCACAGTGCATACCTCATGGGTGATGTGGAAATGCACATAATGTTCACATAATTATATAAAAAGATTTACACAATTTTTATAAAAATGTTAACTAACTTAACAATTAATAACAAACTTAGCTTAATTAAAATAACATATTAATTGAGCTAAAACAGCTTAAAAATTCAATTATTATATTATATATATAATTATTATATTATAATAAAGAAATAATAAATTCCTTTCGGCTACTTCCATTTTTGATACTGTTTCCTCCGTTGTCTTTTTTGCGTCTGTTTTCTCTTCACTTCTTTGCTGTTTCTTTTCTAGAAAGGAAAATATTCAAAATTAATTAGAATTCGACCATTATATTGTTTTTACTTTTTTTAAAAATACATACGTAATTAAAAAAACCGACGATAGGAGGAGTAGATGGATAGATAGATCGTGGCGAAGGCTCGATTGACCAGCGAAGTTAAACGTATTTCACCAATCATCGAACACACGCACACGCGCAATCCGCACTGCCAACAAAATGCTCTACGTTTTTCATGTAGATATGGGTCGTATGATGACTTTTGACATGACAGTTGCGCTGTCTTCTGTTGAAAATCTTAAAGAGATTATCGAGCGATTGCATGGTATTCCAGCTGAGAATATTGTACTGCTCGTAAGTGGTGGTGAAATGTTAACGAAGTCCACTCAAGTCTCATATTACTCAGCTGGAACTGATACAAATCCGATTTACATGTTCCTTACCGGTGATGTTAAATATCCTGCGTTATCGTTACCTAGCGGATCAGATACAGACATGGATTTACGTGAACAAGTCGACCGTTGTTTGGAACTGCCTGCTATTTTGGATACAGTTATGAAACGAGCTCAATTAGCTCAGAAAATGTATGATTTAGCACGTGATGAGGAAAAATGGTGTGAACGTCTAGTACACGAACAACATTTACAGCAGCAAGGTTGGTCAGCTGTAGTCGCTAACATGGAAGATTTAACTGATGAATTTCGTCAAAGATTTAAAAATTTTTGTACAGCATTCGATCAGCATTTGGAAAATCAATTTAAATTCTTGTTCGTGACTCTTTTTCTTATTATCTTCACTTCACAAATCAAACAGAGCACAAAACGCGCTTTCAAATCAAGCCGACGAAGCGAACTGTTGTTTACATATTTTCATGAAATATCATACGTGACATTTAATATGGTGAATTACGCATACATATAGATAACCCCTGTACGTGAGTTTCGGTCGTGTAAAATTTTGGTTTTTTTTGCCACATTTTTTTGTGGGTAAAGAGTTTCCTATCTCATTATCTCTGGTGCTAGATCGACCCAGATAGTTCTGATCCAGAATGTGTATACTTTTCTATATCCATTGTAGCTCCATCTGTGCGTTAAAAACTTAATATCAACGTTAATATGTCCTTTCCCCCTTTTTTTAAGGGAAAGTGAAAATGCTAATGCGAATGAAAATAAAAACAACCCCATGCAAACTTCCAAACCACAAATTCGCAAATCATTCACATTTCAGGCAAAAGCGAAGGCCAATGCGAATAATACACACTGTTTTTCTTATTAAACGCATCTTATCCCAAATTAGCGCCTAAAATCATGCCTCGTAGTGTTAAAAATTGTCAAACAAAAAATCAGAAACAGGCGATTAAATTTTTCACAGAAATTTAGAGAAGCATACTCCGACCCTGAAAATAGTTTGGCTGTGGAGATCTCAACGAAAATTCCAGAACTGAAAATGGCCACTACATTTTCCGTATGCGCAATCTCATAATTATGCATTGTCTTAAAATTTTTCTTTGTCTTCAAATGTATAATTCTCATGTTTATTGTTACACAAATGCAAAATTGTTGAACTCAGTTAAAAACAAAGTTGTTGAGCTGTTCAGTTGTCAAACAGAAAGAGGCGATGTAAACGATTTTCAGAAGCGTGGTTATGAGATTTTTTCATCTATTTATTTACTCGACCTATTCGTGTCAGAGATAACGAACGGAAGATGATTTATATGTACATACAAGTATATACAAGCATTTTATGGCGATATTATATAATTTATTAGCGATTTAGCTTCAAGATTATATTACGAAACGCCATAAATTACGTAATTTAGGTCACTTGGAACGCCATACTACACGGTAGATACACGTTCTTAACAAATTTGTGAAAACATAAGAGTTCAAAAAGACACTGTTCCTATAGCGAAACGGTGGGCAAAAAGGATGTTATCTGGAAAATGTCTGCGATGAATTTTTAACAGTTTTGGGCATTATTGTTTTTTCACACACAAAACAAAAAATTTCATTGGAGTTGTGAATTTAAACCAAAACAAAATATTGCTGGTTTTGTCAGTTTGAAAGAAACTCTGGTCGATTCTCGAACATCTGTGCTATATATTTTGTCTCTTTTGAGTAATATAACAATAATATAATTTTTGAGTATGCAACGATAGATAGTTATTAAAGAGTGTATAGATAAATCTTATTTAATAAAAGCATAAATATTCATATTCGCAGTGTAAACCCCTCCACATTTATAATCATGTTAACTGTGAAACCACAACCTGGCAGCGGCAGCGGCAGCTACGTGAAATTTACACAGGAGCTTATGGGAACAGCTAGCTGCCGGGCATCGTCAGCAAAATTAAAATCTATTTCGTCAGCAAAGCATTTTCTCTTTTTCTCTCAAGCAGAGTTGCCAATTTTTGACAAAAATCCTAGGCAATTTCTGAAATTGTAATAGAATTATAATAGAATGTAAACAAAACCCGAACAGAGTTCACAACTAAATGAAGAGAATGTGAACAAACAAATGACAGATGCCGCTGTCGATGCCACTGCCACATATAATCCCGGCAGCTCGTGAGAGAGCGTTACTGCCGCTGCCGCTGCTAGGTTGTGGTTTCACAGTAAGTGTCGAGAACTGTGTGTGAAAAGGCGAGATCATAGTCAGTAGTGTGTTTTGCAAAGGACTTATACATAGCTTTGAATTTTAAAATGTTTTCTCCGCAATTACTGCATTGGTTTTGATGGAAAAAATATACGCAGCAACCTAGGAAGCCTTTATTTCTAAATATTGAACCCTTTAAACATTGAAATATTTAATTTTTGTGAAAAATACACGTTTTTCTCAAACGTTTATCAACACATAAAAGATATTATTATTAAGGCCTGATTAGTCGTACGTTTTCGTAATTGTTTACTTTTTCGAAATTGTTCGGGTTGCAGGGGGTTCAATTGATTATGATATTGCCGATCTCGTCGAACCATGTTCGAAAGTGGGAATTTTGTGGGCATTTTTTTGATGAATTTTATATTTTAAAAATTCTTTGGATTTCTTTAACTCAAATATTACTAAATAATATAAGTAATTATAGAAAATAAAGTATTATTATTAATTACTATTAATAATTATGTACTGTTTCTTCGGATTTTAATGGGAAATTCATAATTCATTCAAATTTAATGGCATTCATAGAAATGACGGCTGTGCTCATTGGTGTTGTTAACAATTCTTACAATCATTTGCAAATTCCAAAAAAAAGTAAATGGATTATCAAAGTGATTCAGATATCTTAAATATAATTAGACTCTACTTTGAATGGAATAATTCGAGGCAAATTAGGCGTTGGCGTGTTCGTCCTATAAACAGAGACCGAGTGAGACATGGTTACTTTAGAAAAGTTTTCATAAGTATAAAAAATGTGGATGAATGCCAATTTTTTATATACACAAGTATGACTCGTCCTATTTATGATTTGCTGTTCAATTTGGTCGGCTTCCATTTAGAAAAGCCACCACAAATCATAGGTGCCGAAGAACGACTGTCAATCACTCTTTTGTAAGTTAAAAAATAATTTTTCAAATGGAATTTTTCAGAACCTAATTTATTTTATTTATATCATACATTTCACGGACTTTATTTTTAGTCATTTATCAATCAATTCATTTATCAATAAAACAATTTATCAATAATATTCATTTATCAAAAATTCATTCATTATTATTCATTTAAAAAATATGAGATCAAAAAATAACAAGGCAAAAGCAAACCAATTCATGGTAGAATGTACTAATTCTATTAGCTTATAGCTGGCCTTGAATTTATTGTACAATAGTTCATTTAGCCGAACAAGCTCAATAAGTCTCTCGTCGTCCATTTCTTGGTAAATATAAATTGAAGTGAAAGCTTGATGTGGCCACTCACTTTTAGTTGTCACTTTGTTCGAATTTGAGAGAATTTTTCGAAACGTGACCAAACATTAAAATGATTTTAATATTGCGGGGGGAAATTCTCACAACCACACGAACTGCATATAGCTTATGGGTTTTGACATATGAGTTTCGTGTTCGAAAAAGAGCGAACGTACGACTAATCAGGCCTTTAGCCCCATTTGGGTGACTCAGTTACACAGTTTTTTAATTTATGAGATTAAACGAAGGATTTTAAATTTCAAGGACCATTTTCTATCAAAAATTTTGTTAGTTTTTGTTTACAACAACAAAAATATGCAAAATTCCAGCAATATTGCATAACGGTAAATATGTTCCCCGGAATCCTCGTCAATACATTTCCGCGGTTCATGTGAATTTTCTAGCCCCTACGGGTCCAACAACTGAAGAAAACTTAAAAAACCTTTAACTACCAGTGTAAACAACAAATAGCTTGTTTATTTAATTTTTTAAGTAACAAATAAAATAAATCAATGCAACGTAGTTTTTTTGTTGCAACTCAAGAGTTCAACATCTATCCCGCTTGGAGGATATCAATGTGGTTGGTTGGTTCTGATGAAATTAGCTTAACCGCACCGCCGTTTATACACCATACAACTATAAAAATGCAATTATTGAGCAGTCTGTCATGTGAAAAGATTTGGGTAATGTAATTGTTAACGAATCAGTTTTGGTTAGTGACAACATAATTTTAAGAGGTTCACTCAGTTTAAGAGGTTCACTCGTACTTTTCAAGATTTCAAACTTACATTTTAAATAATTTTGTATTCAAATGTTTTTCCTCTCTAAAATGTGTAATGGATCCATGCAAAAAAGATGTAAAATGTATACGAACATGAAGAAAGGACGGCTCACAAGTTTTCTGCACATAGTTTTTTCTTCATGAAACTAATTTTTTGCATTATAGTTCTTAAATGTTTAACTGTAATAAGGTCTACAAGCGTATCAAGCGACAAGGATAATACTTGTTTTTGAAAAAAAAATCACAATTCTCTCATAAACGCAGTTGTTTATATAAAGTCTGGTTTAGAAAACCCAAGAGCAAAAAATGTACTAACCAAAAAAGTACCAGGTTATTTACTAATATATGTAATTATCGAAGATACTATCTTATAGATTTCTACTTTATTTTTAATAAAAAAAAACGTGCAGAAAGTTAACTAAATATTCTTTCTTGGCATTAACATGTGTAGGTTAATAACAAATTTTAGTGGAATAAATTTTAAAAAAGTATTAAAAATAAAAACGTGACGATTTCTCAAGTGTTTTTGTCAACAAAAGGGTTATAGTACGTTTACACCGACCCAAAATCACGCTTTTCGGGTTCAAGTCCCAAATGCGAATGCGAATTCGAACGAAAATAACAACAAACCTATACAAATTTTCAAATCCGTATGCGATGCGAATGCGATGATGGGAACAATACACACTGGTTTTTCTATTAAACGCAGCTTTTCCCAAATGAAGCCCTAAAATCATCCCACGAAGCAGAGATAATGAGACGAAAAACTTCTGAAAACTGCAACTCTGGTTGTAGATTTGACGCAGAAATGCATAGTAGTGTTAGTGGAAACGGACGGAAATTGATGACGTTTTAACTTAGAAACTCACCTACGGTGCCCCAATGACGTAATTTTTACGCACAAACTCACCTACGTTGCCCCCAATGACATCAGTCTTCCAATGAAAAATATTGGTCTTAGACCACACTGACATATCATTTATTCAATTATTTTGATATTTCAACTTAGTTAAAATTTATACATAAAAACATTCCCATTCAGGTACATTTTTTTTTGACAAATGTGTAATTGTGGGTGTACATGTTTTTTATATGCACTTAGATTTGAACGTATTTGTTATTTGATATTATATCTTTTATCATAATCAAAATTCGTATTCTGTGCGGCAAAATCTTTAACAGAATCTGCTATAATCTGTAACAGAATAAAGGGCAGATTTTTGTATCTGTTATGAGAAAATTACGTTTCAAAGTTCAAGGTTTGAAGTTTGTAAATTCAAATTTTTAATTTATAATGGAAATTATACGAATATATGCAATAGTAAATTCCGAAAAAAGACGACAAAGGTAAGTGAAATACATGAATATATTACTATTTATGTTCTTTACTATTTTATGGTTATATTTTCAGGCAGTTTGAGTTTGAGTTGGGGGACCACCACCAGTTCTTACGGCTCAGCTCTCGCGGCTTTTGCGACGCGCATTTTGTGGGTTGTGGTATACCTCCAATTATCGAACACCTAAAAGAGATATTTCAATATGAATAAATTCTTATACGATAAATTTAATCTAGAAAAACATACACTTTTCCACTCGGACACTGTGTGTTGTGCCCGTCCAACCGCATTCAGCTGGTTGCAAAGGTCCCCCAAACCTTTTGGACGCTGTCATCGGAAGGTTTCTTTGCAACCATCATTGGCTCATTCTCCAAAAAAGAGCAGTATAGCACCTTTTGCTTGCAGGAGATCTTCTTTTGCCGTTTTTCTGAAAAAGATGTAACTCAATAATTTCCTTCGAATTGTATTTATAATTGATATGAACACTTACTCTTTTCAGGTTCCATTTTTCTTAAAGTTTTTGAATTTTAAAATTTTTAAATTCCTTGACATCCGTCAATTGAATAGAATTCGTAGTAGATTTCCTGTTTTAATATGCGTCTACAGACTATCATAAAAGTTCACGATACAGAATACCACTTTTAACAAATCTGTTATGATCACGATCTTTTATGAATGCATAACAGAATTTTATAACAGAATAACAGAAAAGCCAGAATAGGGCCAAATTGGCCATTTGTAACGATGTTTCTGAGCCTGGGTATAACTCAGTCCCGCCAGGGGTTTTTTATCAAAAATAAAATACCTTGTTTTTATTTATTTTATTTTATTTTCATTTCTTCTCCTCTTTACAAACATTTCTTGTAAATCTACGATCTTAACAATAGGATCTACTATATAAAATTGGCGTCCGGTTTGAACCACTCGGCCAATATATATGTTAATTACAATGTTCTATGCTACGAAATTGGCGTCCGGTTAGAACCACTCGGCCAATATATATGTTAATTACAATGTTCTATGCTACGAAATTGGCGCCCGGTTAGAACCACTCGGCCAATATATATGTTAATTACAACGTTCTATGCTACGAAATTGGCGTCCGGTTAGAACCACTCGGCCAATATATATGTTAATTACAACGTTCTATGACTAGGTCAGTGACTTACCGCTTGCTTAACCAAGAATTTTGATGTAATTTGTGAGAAGCCAGATGGAAAATATGTTTTATTATGGATGTTATTTTTAATCCCCGGTCTACTCCCGAATAAGCTAAATCGTGATAACTCCGAACGAGGATAAAACAAAGAGCGAGTGTGAAGATATACACGCGTAATATTGTGTTTCGTTAGTTTTGCTTCTCTTTCTCCCTGCAGAATTTTAGGCCAGAAATCATTAAAGATTGATAAAAGTTCTTCCGATTGGAAATTATTTATGATTTCGTAAGAAATATCACGTAACTGCTTATTAAAGTTCAAATATCCAGTTTTACGTAGTTGAACTATAACAATCGTAAAGCATCTCGGTCTGATAAATATCCTATTGACGTTAACTATAACGATACATATATATTTAACTTAATTTATTTCTTTTATTTTATTTATTTAACTTTATTGGGAGAACCAAACAGGCTTATTCTAGAAATCCCCTTACCGTTTCTGTGAACTGCAACTAGGCTAAATTAAGATAACATAGAATCTAAATGTAAAAAATTATAATATATAAAAATCGGCGTTGGCATACCTTGAACTGTGTTTCACCTCGGCATTGAATTCAGTCAACTAAGGGTTACCTCCCTGTAAGGTACATGTTTTATTATTCACCTTTTTCGTAGGTAAGTATTGAAACAGGGTTAACGACATAAAACAATTAGAGATAAAAATAATTAGTTTTCTATTTTAATAAAATAATTAACGAAGAGTTCTATTAGAAATAATCAAACCTCCCATTAGTGCAATCAAAATTATTCTTTAAGACCAAAAACAAAAGTGAATGATAAATTTTAAACTGCCTTAACTGCGCAAAAAGTACGTTATTCAATAAGAAATCTATACCACTTCCGCCGCTGTTGGTTCTTAACGATAATAATAGTATTCAATTTTGCTTTATGTAACTGAATAATTGTTTAAAATAGTAATTCTTTGCCAACTAAAGTAAACGCGAATAAATTAATTTTCCTAACATGAAAATAATTATTATTGCCGTGAATGTAAATTTCAAAAGTTCATAACAATGCGCTTGTTTGAAATAAGCACAATCATTATTGTTAATAATTAATTAATAATGAACTAAATAATAATAATATTTTGCCAACTACACTGTGCGCAAAAATTACTTTTCCTTAGTTAAATATTAACGCTGGTTATATTACGTCACTGATATTTTCACCACAGTTTTTAAAATAATGGAAACCATTATAATAATAGAAAAAATTAATTGAAATATATTGTGAACAATGCCCAAAACAATGATTTACTGCAGGAACTGCCCCAGCGGTAACAAATTATATTCGCCCCTAAGGAAACTGTCCCGTGCCAAAGGTAAGGTAGCGAATTGGAAATTTTTGCTTGCTAGTTGATAGCAGTAAAAATATCAAGTTGGCAGGTGTTTAGCAAATAATATATTACTATAAGCATATTTTGCAACATAGGTCCATCTTAGGTTAGTTCCAATGCTTTCAAGATGGAATCGTAAGTATACTATAAAATCAGTGCTTCAAGAAATACGTAGAATTTTGAAATACAAAGAAAATCATACAACCCAGAAGATACTTGTTTTTAGAAAACATTGCAATTGTCGCCGTCACTCTAATCGCATTGGGGTTGTTTCATCTTGCGCGAGAACGTGTTCGTAACATTTAACAAAATAAAGTATAAATTTATCTTTAAAAAATATATATATACAATAAAACGAACGAATAAAGAAAATAGAATGCTTAAAACGAAGGAACAAAGAAAAATGCATGTAAATTCATTATTCCAAATTCATGTTACTATGAGGGGATCCCAAAAGCCGTGAGGAGTGGGAAGTATATCAAATTCTGGTGATTTATTAAATAAATCTCTCTTTAAGCCCGCATTACTTCCTTTGTCATCTTGAGGTTTTAACCTTTCTCGTCCAACTCCCTTTTCTTTTTTAACTAAAATTGGTTGCGACATAAAATCTTCCGTCTCACTACTACTGCTCTCATCAAATAAACTCTTTTCGGCTACTTCAATTTTTGATACTGTTTCCTCCGTTGTCTTTTTTCTTCTGTTTTCTCTTCACTTCCTTGCTCCTTATTTATCTCACTAGTAGGATTTCCATAAACAATGCATTTTATGGAAAAATAAAATAAAGTAAAAAACAACAAATGCGCATTTTTGCCGTTGTCTGATTCTAGAAAGGAAAATATTCAAAATTAATTATAATTCGACCATTATATTGTTTTTACTTTTTGGATTACTTCGCGTTTTCTATACGTTTTAAATTATTTAAAGTCTCATTGCCATTTTTGAGGAATTCATGCAGGAGAGGCATTCATTCTATGCTGGTGCTATCCTGATAACTTTCTTCTATGAACACTGTTTCCGGTTTGGGAGGTGACATTATTATAATGCCTGGTGAGTTACTAAAAAATTGTTCAGCGTTCTGAATTGGTGATAGCACCGTTGTCCTATTTTTTAGATTATATCGATGTATCATTGAACATGTAAACTTTGTTAATGAAGTACTGTCTGAATTCGTGGCCTCGGGTTGCAACGATGGCAGTTCTTTTAAAAAGTTCGAGAAAGTGTGCTAAAATGAAATATTTAATAGAATTATCGTAAATTTTAAAAAGTATGGAGCCTGATTTTACTTTGATGACTGAGTTCTTGTGAATTGAATAATTTGTTAGGCGCGCCTGTTTCAATTTCTTTTTCGAATTGAGTGGCGTCTTTCATTTGGTAATTTCTATTTTGTAGGCTGCTTTATACTATCTTCATTGCAAATTAATTGTTTGCCTTCCAGCGCTCCCAAAAATTGTTCCTTGCTGTTATCGTGCGTTTCCTTTTGTAGCCATTTACTTCCGATACTTTCTACTAAACCCATTTTTGGTTCAAAATTCTCAGCAACAACTGGTTCTTTGCGCGTTTTCTTTCTAGGTTTCCTAAAACTTCGCAACGGCTCGATTCCTACATTTTCGGTCTCAAAAAGTTACTGCCATTATTCATGTTACTGCCATTATTCATGGCAATATTGAGTTCATCTGGAGTAATGTTAACATCATCCTCAACGCTTTCTTGCTGTTCCATTCTACAGGATTCCAAAATATTCATCAGCTCTTTATTCTGCAGTTCAAGGTCTTGTATTTCTTTATTTTTTCCTTTAATACTACTTTTTAACGCTGCAAGTGGGGATAGTGTTTTAATGGTTCGGTGAAATCTTAATTAGCTTACAAATATACGTTTCCTTTATCGTTTCTAAAGCAATTAAAACATTGTCGTTTATCAAGTTCATCTTCCGTCTTTTCATTGAATGCTATTGGCCCAAGCTAATGACAAAATTTTAGCACAGTAAATTGTTTACATATTTTCATGAAATGTTATATGTGACATTATTTTGGTGAACTACGCATCCATACACATAACCACTGTACGTGAGTTTCGGTCGTGTAAATTTTGACATTTTTTGACACATTTTTTTTGGGGAAAAGAGTAATGGAGAACTCCGCGTACATTCCAAAATTGAAAATTGTCATACCAATTTCCATATTCACTATTTTATAATCGTGCATTGCCTCAAATGCAAAATTTTTGGCTCAGTAAAACAGCTGTTCACTTGTCATTCAGAATGCGAATAAGGCGGTGTAAATGTTTTCCAAATGCGTGATTCCAGATGCGCATTTTGGGTCGGTGTAAACGTACTATTACCTTAAATAATACTGTTATTATATCTCCATTGGTGCATTCCTTACATGCCTCCCATTCATAGTTTCTGAGAAATAACTAAATGAATTTTTATTTTTAGTCATTATTCCGTAACGAAACGTAAGTGGAACATGTTCTGACGTTTGTTGACGTCGCGAACATTGATGTGATATAAATTACTATCGCCTCCAAATTCTTACCATATCCTTCATACTGAACTTTCCAGGATGTAACTGCACAAAGTAGAGGCTCTTGGTAAAATTTGTGTACTATCCAAAATGAGTTGCAGCGTTCCTCCGAAATCTCTAACAACGATTCCAACTGAATACAAAACCCTCGACAAGACAGGATGTTAGCAAATTACAGCATTTCAATCAGAGATAACGAGATAGGAAACTTCTCTAACTGCAACTCAGTTTTAAGGTAGGGTTAGTGAGTTTAACACCCTGACTCATAATTTCTTCCGAGGAAATTTTATGTTTAAGACTCTTACTAATGTTTTTTCTTAGGAATTCTAGCTTAAGACTCCGCCATTACACCTTTTCAGACACCGAATGACAATCCATTCTATAAGTTCACCAGCTTTGTTTTGATATGCCAACGTAGATATTGGTTTATATAATTAAATTCTTTTTCATGTACACTTTTTGATATAAAATGCGTAGACAACTTGTGCGCATTATTTATTTAATAACTAAAATATTATAAAATATGATTAGATTAACTATAATTAACAAATAATTGTAGTTATTTCATATGCATAAGAATATAAACGACTCAATTTGATTAAATATTTTAATGTATAACAAATTCCATTGGCTTAGTTAGTAGAACACTCAAATCATTTAAACTAATTTTTGGACACCAAAGTCTAAAATAACTTAAAAATAAAATTACATCAAACAATTTATTTGAAAAAATTCTTCCCATTGCTTTATTAACAATTCTGCTACTATTATTTTGAAGCCAAGTGGTAGACGCACTAATTTATGTAAAATGTAAAAGATTTTACTTGAGTATACCAATACACAAATATGACTATTTCAAATAAAATTGTATTATTATTAATAAGTTCCTTTCCTTATCGTAGACCATTTAATATAACTTTTGAGCTCCTGGTGCCCATATTAATAACCAGACCTTCACGGAATTATTTATTATATCCTATTCCCTTTAAAAAAGCGAAAAAAGATATATTAACGTTTATACCAAGTCTGTAACGCAGTGAAAGAGCTACAATAGATATAGAAAAGTATATATATTCTGGCTTAGAATGATCCCCTGAGTGGACTTAGCCCTGTCCGCCCGCCCGTCTGTCTGTCTGTCTGTCTGTCTGTCTGTCTGTCTGTCTGTGGAAATCACGATTACAAGAGAACGAATGAAGCTCTGATCATGAAATTTGGTATGAATATTTCGCGTTACGATAGGCTGGTTGGTATTGAAAAATTACAATTAAAACTGACAAACTGAAAAAACAAAAAATCGGACATTTCCACGCCTACTTTTGGTATTTAAAGTGAATTAAATCGCGTTTAGAGCTCAATTTCTCAGCTCGGAGTACGAACTTAAAGGTGAAGCTGTATGTCCTAGTCTACTATCTCATTTCAAAATATAATCAAAAAAAAAATAGGTGTGGACCACACCCACTGTAGACATAATTCTACATATAGGCGTATAGGCGTAAAAATAGAGATATTGACATGAAATTTGGCACAAATATTCCCTGTCATCATAGGATGGGTGGTGTTGGGTGAAATCAGAAAACTGAGAATGGGTGAAATCAGAAAACTGTCACGCCTGCGCCTCAATTAGAACTGCTTCAAAAAAATGAGCGTTGAAAATAACAAATAAAGCATGAAATTTGGTCCGAATGTTTTCTGTCATCACAGGCTGGTTATAAAAGTTCATATAATAATTTAAATATAAATATATAATATATCTATATAACCCGCCGACATTTTATTTAAACTTTGTTATCAGGAGATTCGGGAATAGGATATATAAGCTTCGGCCAGGCCGAGGGTAACGTTCTTACAAGTTTATTATCATCAAAACAAACTCTTGAAAAATCAAATGTGTAAAACAAGTGGCATTGGCATACCCTAATTATTTCAGCACCTCTCCCATAAATTCGATGATTTCAGTGTTGCCAGAATGTGCGGCGCTTACTGCTTAATGGGCCATTTTGAGTATTCGCATTAAAGCAGTATTCAGTAATATATATAATATCCAAAACAAATACAGTCTTTTTTTTGTTGAACCACAACAAGTTTTTTCGAAGCTAAGTTAGGCAAAGCAGCAGCAGCAGCTAAACTATCAGGGTTACCTGCATTCACCACATCACCAAAAATATTGGCGCCAATAATGCCAGGAGATTTGACAAGAGGCTTTTTAGGTATAGCACCTTTGCCAATAGTTCCGACGGCAGCCAAAAGCTTAGATTATTTTTCAGCTTAGATTATTTCAATCGTGACATTAAGGATGCTAATAAAATGTTTGCATTTACAAAGTGCACTTTGTCCATTTCATTCTGTTTTAGTTCCATTTAATAATTTATCTTGCACCTCTGTGGGAATTTCGCCAATGATTTTTCCTTTTTAATCGCTTCTTTAATTTTTGTTTGGTATTCGTCGGTGGGGTCCTTTCTTATTTTCCTACAGTTCGTTTCCTCAATTAGTTGTACGGTCTTTTTTATATATTCGTCCTTGTTTATCAGTACTGTTGTGTTCCCTTTGTCAGCTTTTGTTGTAATTATTTTGTTTTCCTTTAATTTCCGTTTTAGGGTCTTAACTGTCTTAGCCTCTTGGTCGTGTTTTTTGGTTTTGGTTTTGGCTACTTTTTCTATTATTTGTCTGCAAATATGTCTGGCGTGATCCTGTTCCTCGTTTCGAAGTAGAGATATTGCTGTTTCTGCGTCTACGATGGTCTGTTCGATTTCTTTTGTCTTATTATGATTGTGGATGTTGTGCTTCAGTCCTTTTTCCAGTATTTTTTCTTCCTGCTTGTCGATCTTCACTTCTGTCAGGTTTATGAACCTAGCGTGGAATTTCGGCTCCGAGTTAGTTTCTGAGTTCGTCGGTCTTCCTGCTGTTAGTTTTCTAAGTTTCCTGCTCATTGTCCTGTACTTCTGTTCCACGATTTTCCTGATGTCGATTTTTGTTTGGTCGAGGATGTCCATTAGAATTTCAGTTGGTATTTCTTCTGCGAGTTGCAAGTGAGTCGAAAGTATTTCCAAGTTCGTCTGTTCTTTCTTGGCATGTAAGCTTTTTATTTCTTGTTTGATATAGTCCTTTTCTGCTCTTTGTATTGTCTTTCTGGCTGTTTCTGTGTTTGGATTTAGTCTTATTTGTGCATATTTTGGTGTTACATTCAATGTGAGACATTGCTTGTTAAACCAAATATTTGCCTTTGTCTTGTGTATTTTGAGTAATTGTCGTTTGTAAACTGTCAGTAGTTTAGTCGTGTTGTAGAAATAAGCCTGACTGGCCGTATTAGATTCTTGATATTTGTTGAGTTTTCCGACAGGGTTGGATGTTGATAAAATTTGGAACGATTTTCCGTCATCCCTTGTCAAATTTGGTTTGTAGATAAACCGGTTTCTGCGATGTGCCATCTTCAGTGTCTGTTTACGTTCTGATCTGTCTGTATTTGTCTAAGTTGTGTCCTTCCTGTAATTTTGTCTTTTTTGTCTTTTGTTCTGTTAGATTTGAAGGTATTTGGCCCTATTCTGCAAATCTTTTATGTAAAAGATCTGTTATTCTGTTATGTTTTTACATACAAAATTTCTAATTGTCAAATTATCTTAGTAGTTGTAATAGGATGGTTCTCGGCCAACTAAACAGGGAGCGTGGGAAAATTTATGTTGTTGTTGTTGTTGTTGTGTGGTGCTGTCTTGCTGTGTGTGTGGTTGTTGTAGTATATTGTTGTTGTTGTTGTAGGGTGCTATCTTACTGTATGTGGTTGTTGTAGGGAGCTATCTTACTGTATGTGGTTGTTGTAGGGAGCTATCTTACTGTATGTGGTTGTTGTAGGGAGCTATCTTACTGTATGTGGTTGTTGTAGTATGTTGTTGTTGTTGTTGTAGGGAGCTATCTTACTGTATGTGGTTGTTGTAGGGAGCTATCTTACTGTATGTGGTTGTTGTAGTATGTTGTTGTTGTTGTTGTAGGGAGCTATCTTACTGTATGTGGTTGTTGTAGTGGTGCTATCTAATTGTATGTGGTTGTTGTAATTTTGTTGTTGTTGTATGGTGCTATCTTACTTTATGTGGTTGTTGTAGTGGTGCTAGCTAATTGTATGTGGTTGTTGTAATTTGTTGTTGTTGTTGTAGTGGTGCTATCTAATTGTATGTGGTTGTTGTAGTGGTGCTAGCTAATTGTATGTGGTTGTTGTAATTTATTGTTGTTGTATGGTGCTATCTTAGTTTATGTGGTTGTTGTAGTATGTCGTTGTGTTTAGTGGCCTAAGCCAGTCATGGTGAACCTACGGTCCGCATATCTGAAGTGGCACATTAGGGTCGCTCAAAATAGTGTAACACGAGACTTTTCGGCTTTTCTGTTGCATCCGTCAGATAGCTATGCCTGTCCTTTGTCATTCGTTTGGTGATATTTTATTAGGTAATAAAAGATATTTTTATGATTTCAAAATTCGGTCCTTCGTTTGGATGGGGGATTCTATAAAGTCAACAATTAGTTGTATTGCCTAGATCGATTTGCAGTGTGGTTGTTGTAGGTCATTAGTAAAACTCAAACTTGTTGGCGAGAAGGGGCGATGGAACCTATAAATATTTTCATATTCTTGAATCGGAAAAAAAGGAAAAAAGGAAAAAAAAAGGAAATGTACTTGACGAGCATCTCAGTGAAATTCACCGATGCTGTGAGAAGTTGAGTTGTTATGAGCATCAAGTATTATTAGATACGAATAATGGGAACCATTTCAACAATTGCTGCTGGTCTTCAACACAATGTTTTGAAGGACCTGACACGTGCGCTTGCTACATGCTGAAACATGATGTTGTTAGAATCAATAAATTAATGACATTATATAATAGATTGAATAGAACCTAAACTGTTGGAAAAAATAAAAAACATTTTTTATGTAATGAATTTACGATTGCTTTTTATTTTATTTAATTTAAATTTTCTTTTGTCTTACAGTATATGATGTATTTGATTACAGTTTTACATTTTAAAAAAAGATAAATCAGGCTGCTGCGCTATAGGAAAGTTGATCATAACCTCTAGGCGATAGTCGTCTGCATCAGCATTCATTAACTTTACTAAATAGTAGGATCCATTACAGAATTCTTGTATTGTTTCATCGTTGATGTTGTTAAATCTTTGCGGGAGAAAAACTATATTATCCTCTAATTCCATTAAAATGCGGTCTCCATATTTAGTTTTTGTTTTTCGAACTTTAGTTATAGTATAGCTCTTATTAGCTTCCATATCTTTTACTCGTAGAATAGTTTTCTTTGTAAAGTTGCGCTGATTAAAATCTTCAATGGCGTTGAAACAGTAAGATGATCCTTCATGAGTTTGCTGCATTTTTCTCTTGAGTTTTGATTATGTTTTTTACAGGAAAAATATATAAACTAATTCAATGTAATCTATATTCACAAATCAAAATCTGTAAGACGACTAAACACTCATAACCGAAAAACGAATTATTTATAGGCACATTTACATTTTACATTTAATAAGAAACAACGGAAACAAAACATTGAGAATCTTATTGAGACAAAATTAGAAATATGAATTGAATCCGCTCACTAAGTTCTCTCAAATAAACTCACAATCTTATAAAGAAATTCTAAGCATAAATGCCCACAATTAAAAGAATTATAATTTTGATATTGAGTGTAATTGTAGTGAATATGGTTACCACCCATATATTTTGCAATCTCTTTTGGTGGTTGCAAGTTTCCAAAACTATCAAAATATTCCTTAATATTTCTGTTCTTATAATACGCCACCCAATGACTACCAGGACCTCTTGAATTGTCTAGATTTATAATTCCACATTATTTCCCATGTATGCGTTTTGGTAGTTTATCTCTCATAAAAACACCTCTAAAGTATGGTAAATTCCTTGCATATTTTGTCAAGTCGATGTCTGTGAGAGGACTTCTGAGTAGCTTCTTTAATAGTTTTTTGTTTTAGGATTATAATATAACCCCAGCCCTTTCTTGTATGGCTTTAAATATAAACCTTCACCCATTGGTATTTCCTCCATAGATTTGTTATGACGTTTTACTTCATTCAGTTGCTCCCTCCCAACTTTTGCAGCATTAACAGCTTTGGCGATCGCAGATCCACCGGATGCTAGCCCACCTAGAGCTCCAAGTGCAGTCAAGACTGGTACTAATGGTAGAAAACCTCATCTTTTAGGTAGGGGAATAACACGAGGTATTTCAACTGATGATTTCTTTTTCCTGAAGGAGCTGTTTACTACTTTCCGTGCAATTTTTATAGCACTAGGAATATCTTCTGGTTTTTGTTGATTAATACTTTTCATAGCCTTTTTGACGGCGTTAGCAAACAATTTTTTTATGCATTTTCTTTTAACATTTCTCTTTGCTATTTTTTTAATATTCCTGAAAGTGTTTCCCATACCTAATTTGGTCTTGGCGTTCATGGTGTTTGCAACTAACCAGGCGTTCGCTCGCTCTAAAAACCCTTTGTCTTTAGATATAGCACTTTTCCAAGCTCTGTCAGCTAAAATCTTATC
>OZ016505.1:18664634-18697134 GCA_963966595.1 Physocephala rufipes | reverse complement strand
TTTTCTAAATGGAAGCCGACCAAATTGAACAGCAAATCATAAATGGGGCGAGTCATTCTTGTGTGTATAAAAAATTGGCCTTCATCTACATTTTTTATACTCATGAAAACTTTTCTGAAGTAACCATGTCTCACTAGGTCTCTGTTTATAGGACGAACACGCCAACGCCTAATTTGCCTCGAATTCTTCCATTCAAAGTAGAGTCTAATTATATTTAAGATCCCTAAATCACTTTGGTAATCCACTAACTTTTTTTTGGAATTTGCAAATAATTGTAAGAATTGTTAATAAAACCAATGAGCACAGCTGTCAAAAAGTGTGAAATTTCTATGAATGCCATTAAATTTGAATGAATTATGAATTTCCCATTAAAATCCGAAGAAACGGTACATAATTATTAATAATAACTAATAATAATACTTTATTTTCTATAATTACTTATATTATTGAGTAATATTTGAGTTAAAGAAATCCAAAGAATTTTTAAAATATAAAATTCATCAAAAAAATGCCCACAAAATTCCCACTTTCGAACATGGTTCGACGAGATCGGCAACATCATAATCAATTGAACCCCCTGCAACCCAATTGCAAACAATGCAAACAATTTCGAATGAGTAAACAATTACGAAAACGTACGACTAATCAGGCCTTTATAGTTCGCAAATGGGAATAGTTGAAATGAACTAGTTCGTTCGCGAACGACACAACTCTATTCTGGTGGGGTCATTGTCGGAAATGTAGAAGAACTGCTGCAACTAATTTTGGATAGTATAAAATTTTTATTAAGAGCTTCTACTTGGTTCCGTTACATCCTGGAAAGTTTAAAATTATATCACATCAATGGATGAATGTTTATTTCTTAGAAATTAATCGCAACTCGATTGCGCTCACATAATTTTTTAATGAGGTTAAATAAGAGCGGGCAACTGATGTAGTTTACCTAAATTGTGTGAGCTCTGATTATAAAAGTGTGCTACATATTTATTCTTTTTTAGGTTTCTACAGAATGCTGAATTTGCAAAAAAAGGTAGGTCGAACTTTGATACAAAATTTAGCGTAGGTAGAATATATGCTCAAATATGATGAAAATAATAATCATAAAATTGTGCTGATTTCAAATCAATTAACCAAAAGGATTCTGAGGCTTGAGATTTATATGTAAAAATAGACACCTAAGATTGCATATTTAGTATACATATATATTTTTTACAGAAAATATTGGATTAATCCTCATGACATCGAAAAATAGCATGGAGGCACGAAATTCAATACATAGGGTAATCGGGGTTATATTGAATCTTCTGGTAGATTCTAAGGCTTATGTTCAGAACCTGATTCCAGCTGATAAGGCTTATGTTCAACCTTGACTCCAGGCTTATATTCAGAACCTGACTGTGACCTCAACAAAGATCAGAAATTGTTCCACTTACGTTAGCTATATCTCAGAAACTATAAATGGCAGACAATGAGTATACCAATGGAGATATAATGAGATTTTTTAAGGTTGAGTGATAACCCTTTTATTGAAGAAACCTAAATTTTTTAAGAAATCACATTTGTATTTTTAGTACTTTTTTCTGTTTTAATTTATTCCACTGTAAAATATATTAATAACTACACAAACGTTATCTATGTAAATGATTTTTTCTCAATTTCTTTTCAATTTAATATATATTCGATCTGTATGCTTAAATTGAATGTAATCAAATTGTACTAATTAATTTAGCTTTATGTACCTTTCACATAATCAATTTAAGAATAAAACACGAAAACACGTGACTTGCACACACATACCTACAAATGAGCAAACCGGTCAGGTGTCTACTTTTATTATTTGCGAGGATAGTTCACCTCCCAAAGGGATAGGACACTGGCATTGATCCATGCGAATTTTTGGCATACATTTGCAAAAAGGTAAAAGTTTCTTAGGAAAATGGTACAAATTTCACTGTAAATTTGTAGCCACGCCGCACAGTGGCAGATATTTTGAAATAGCGGCCAAAAGTTTTTTTTTTTCACAGTCGCCAATTTTACAATTAGTATGCTTATATGAAAGATAATACATCAGAACCTAGGGTGCCAAAAAATAACAGCTCTAATTTGATCCTTTCACTAAAAACAGGGACAATCAAAGCTAGTCCTTTTCTGTTTTGGCCTAAAATTTTTGATTTTCTGTAATTTTTTTATAGTTTAAATAATTATAACTCGGCGAGTTTTGCTGATATTAAGTTCCGGTCTTTTTTATTTATTTTTCTAATCTATTTTATATTTAAATAATATTAAACTAAGTTAAATAAGCGTTACTAATAATATGTAACAGGTATTTAAAAAATGTACCAAATTTCAATAAATTTTCATGTAAATTGGATCGGGAATCAAAAGGGCCAGCGTCGTCCAGAACAAATTTTACACGATCGCATAGCTGAGTCTTTTCTCTAGATTCTGTATATAGTTTTATTTGCGGAAGCTTGCGGATGTGGTACCTGGAGTATTTTTTATGACACAAAGTCATCTAATGCAAAATTAAAGGATTCTTATTTCATGTTTTTTTTTTGGCTGTTAAATGATTATGAGTATTTTGTTTCTTTAAATGATTGTTTCGTTGGAAAAATAAGTGTTGTATTTTTAGTTATTAGGTACCTATACTTAATTATCAGGTACCTAAAACATTAGGTAATGGTAGGGTATGGGTATAAGTAAAGTTTTAAACGTTTTGATGAATCAGGTAGCAGTGTTTATGAAGAAAAAAAACCAATTTTATGACCAAATAATTACCTACAAATATTGTTAAGGATGTGTGAAGATTAGAGTATTTAAAGCGCTGCCAAAATATAATTTCTGTAGTGTTGATAAAAACATGGTGAAGTTCACATATAAGACTTTGGCCGATATTTACTTTGTACGAAAAGAGGACCAAGATGTTATTTCGTATATTCTCAGTAAAACTTTTTGCGATTCTTGTAATGAAGAACGTATTGAAACATATACAAATAAAATAAAAACTTTTTTGTCGCATTTGAAAACGCGATATAAGGATGTGCATCGAAAAAAAGAGGTGATGTACCAACGCTATAAAAATTGGATGGAAACTGAACTCGTCTTTGAAAATGAAACTACTGATAAAGGCAGCGAGAAGACTGGTCGACCAAGGAAATCGATTGATGAGTGCAGTGAACGATCTCGAAGGCGCAAACTTGGCAACATCAATGAAGAAATATCCACCGAAATAATAAAGGAATCATTTCTTCATCAACTAGGTCCATCAAAAAATAAAAAGGACAAGGTAGAACTAATTGAGAAAGTAATGGAAGCTACCCCTAAACGCATAAAAAGATTACTGACCAACGTTAAAACTCCAACTGAAGAAAAAAAGTTTACCCCAGATGAAGCATTTGCATTATTCCTAGATTTAAAATTGACTAAAAATCAGTATATAGAATTACGCAAGCGAGCCAATGGAAAAAAATGCAACATCTTTCCATCATACGACGAAATAATTGCTATAAAAAAAGACTGCCTACCTTCGAAAAGTGCGATCGAAATTACTCCAAGCTCAGCAGAGGTTAAATTACAAGATCTTCTAGAGCACACTGCCGAGAGATTATTGCTTTCATTAGATGAAAATTGTCTAAAAAGTCTTGGCGATTGCAATCTTACTCTTGTTTCTAAGTGGGGATGTGACGGATCATCTGGTCAGAAGCAATATAAACAATTTAACGCAGAGAATTCAAATGACGGCAACTTGTTTATGATTTCTTTTGTTCCTTTGCGATTAAGGAAAAATAAAATAGAACCTGAGCCGTCAACCAGCAAAGATATATGGAGAAATGAAACACCTTCTTCAACAAAATATTGCAGACCAATTAAATTTGCATTCAAAAAGGAGACAAAAGATGTCATAGTCGAAGAAGTTGATAAAATAAAAAGCCAAATTCAGGAACTGCAGCCAGTATTTTTTGAGATTTATGGACATCGTATTCAAATAGATTTCAAACTTCTTCTCACTATGATTGATGGAAAAGTAGGACAAGCCTTAACGGATACTAAGGCATCATCTAGCTGCATTATATGTCACCAAACCTCGAGTAAATTGAACCAAGTACCACCAAGTGATAATGACTGTAAAGATGCGTACGAATTTGGATTGTCCCCTCTTCACACTAGAATTCGTTTCATGGAACATATTCTCAAATTGGCTTATGATTTGGAATTCGGAGCTACAGGAACAGTTAGAAGAAATGAATTGAATCTGGAAAAAAGAAACATAAGGAAAAGAGAAATACAGGAGCAATATCGTCAACTAGGTCTGATAATTGACCAACCAAAACAAGGAGAGGGTAACACAAATGATGGAAACACTGCTCGAAGGTTTTTCTCTGATCCTGAGACTGCAGCTTTCATAACAGGAGTGGATATTGAAATAATAAGGCGGTTTAAAGTAATTATAGAAGTTATAGCATGCAGCAAAATGATTGATGCGAAGAAATTCGGAATATATGCTAAGAAAACCGCAGAGATATATAACGAAAAATACCCTTGGAGGAATATGCCATCAACAATACATAAAGTTCTGTATCATGGAGAACAAGTAATTGAACATAGTCTGCTTCCACTAGGTGATCTTTCCGAAGAAGCACAAGAGAAAAGAAATAAGGATTATAGATTTTTTCGTGAGCACAACACAAGAAAAATGTCAAGATATTGTACGAATGAGGATCTTCTTACAGTTTTGCTCTGCACATCAGATCCATATATTTCGAATATTCGTCAAAAATGGAAGTCTTCATCAATTGAATTGGATAATGATGCTAAAAATTTACTATTAGACGACCAACAAAAATATTTTGCTGAACATTTTGTAAAAATTGCTTAGTTTGCATACACATGTAAATATTTTGTCTTTATTTATTGAATTATAATCTTAAATTATATATCTTTGTATTTTGCCTTTATTATTATAATAAATAATTAATATAAGTATTCAAAAAACACAACATTTATAAAAAAACGCAGTATGTTTGCAGTGTTCTTTATTCATGACGGATATGCTTAGAAAGATTTAGATTGTAGTAAAAGTACGAGGTAGGTTGATAAAATCTGTCATATCTTTGGTTCCCCCATGTCAATTTTAATGGTTGTAGCATGAAATTAAAGCTAAAGATTAGGGTAGCAAAGAAAAAAAAAATAAATTAAATAATTTAACGCGTTCAGAAGATATAGACTTTTGACCGCTATTTCAAAATATCTGCCACTGTGCGCCGATGCGTAGCCGCGCACAACGCTGTTTTTGCACTGGTATCAATTCTAAGAGGGTTACAGGTGAAAAACTAGAAAATATATTTCATTTTTAATCTTTCGATAAATGAAATATGATTCAGTAAAAAAGGATCCTAAATTAATATTTCATTAAATTTATTTCATTATAATAAACAATAAACCGAATTACAAGTTACTTCTCCGCTATAAAACGATGCTCGGGTAATATATTTCACTGTGATAAATTTGGTGGTGTCTTGATATTAAAAATCAATTAAAGGGATCTGTAATTTTAATTAAGATTTTAAAAATTATATATTTCACATTGACTTGGGGGATTGTCAATCTTCGGAGATCCTCATTGATTTTCTTAATATAAAGCCTACCACTATTGTATAAGTTTGGTAAAATTGAATAGAAATAGAAACTCGATAACAAATATGGTGTTATACTCGTTAGCAAACGCAAAACAGACAAGAACAACAGCGGACGAGTTCTCACACAATGTGTTCATGAGTTCAACAAATTATGAAAGATGGCAATTAACGAATTTATTATTTACAGCAACGAATGTCCTCTCTATTTATCACTGCTTTTTTGGGAAAGTCCGCCAACTTGAATTTAGAAACATTCAAATATTAGATAAAAGCAATGTCATATATATATATATATATATATATATATATATATATATATATATATATATATATATATATATATATATATATATATATATATATATATATATATATATATATATATATATATATATATATATATATATATATATATATATATATATATATATATATATATATATATATATATATATATATATATATATATATATATATATATATATATATATATATATATATATATATATATATATATATATATATATATATATATATATATATATATATATATATATATATATATATATATATATATATATATATATATATATATATATATATATATATATATATATATATATATATATATATATATATATATATATATATATATATATATATATATATATATATATATATATATATATATATATATATATATATATATATATATATATATATATATATATATATATATATATATATATATATATATATATATATATATATATATATATATATATATATATATATATATATATATATATATATATATATATATATATATATATATATATATATATATATATATATATATATATATATATATATATATATATATATATATATATATATATATATATATATATATATATATATATATATATATATATATATATATATATATATATATATATATATATATATATATATATATATATATATATATATATATATATATATATATATATATATATATATATATATATATATATATATATATATATATATATATATATATATATATATATATATATATATATATATATATATATATATATATATATATATATACAACTAAGCAAGTAACCAAAACGCCTGAAATACCGTTTGAAAGATCTTTCGGCTAATCTTAGTAAAAGATAACATTAACTATTTTGCGAGTTTTATAGTCATTTTTTATTATCATGAAAATTAAAACAAAATATACTTTTTACTGCAAAAAGTGAATATTTTTCTGCAAAAAAATTATATTTACGAGTGTATTATATAGGGTGAGGATTGTGATCCTTGCTGCGACCGAAAGCCGCCATATTTGAATAGTATATAGCGGGTATTGATTAGCGAAAACTTTGGTACATCAATGTATTTTGGAGAAGAAAGGCATTAAAAGGAAAATTTGTACTTAATTTAACAAATATTACTCGAGCTCTTAAACTATAAATACCTCGACAAAAAAGTACATTAGCCAATAAAAATCTCTGAAACGGTATATCAGATGTCCTGATACCTTACTAGGTTGTAGAGATCTAATATTGCGTTCATCTGATATTTGGGTACTTCTAAATCCAAGATGTAGGCATTCCCCAAAATAATTTTCATCTTACTGTTTCTACGGATGAAATTTTGGGGTAAAGAAATTCAAAAGTATCAACATTTGGATTGTATCCCATACATGTTCCCCTTCCTTAAGTATGGCGTAAAATGACATGTGTCTATAGACTCATGCATATCATATATATTCGTTTTTCAACACATTTAAGCCCTATTTTCCGAACTAAATATAGTACCTCATATGGTGCTTATTATTATTTTGCTTATATTATTTTGAAATTGTTTTATTGATAAATGAATTGAATTGAATAGATAATTTTAAAATTAGTTTCTCAGTGTATACTGAAAGCTTATTTCTCCCTCGTTCATGAAGAAATTGGCTAATTTGCCTCGAATTCTTCCATTCATAGTAGAGTCTAATTATATTTAACATCTCTAAATCACTTTGGTAATCCATTTACTTTTTTTGGAATTTGCAAATGATTGTAACAATTGTTAGCAACACCAATGAGCAAAGTTGTCAAAAAGTGTAAAATTTCTACGAATGCCATTAAATTTGAATGAATTATGAATTTCCCATTAAAATCCGAAGAAACGGTACATAATTATTAATAATAATTAATAATAATACTTTATTTTCTATAATTACTTATATTATTTAGTAATATTTGATTTAAAGAAATCCAAAGAATTTTTAAAATATAAAATTCATCAAAAAAATGCCCACATATAAAATTCCCACTTTCGAACACTTTCATAATCAATTGAACCCCCTGCAATCCGAACAATTTCGAAATAGTAAACATTTACGAAAACGTACGACTAATCAGGCCTTCAGTCGCCGAAGAGACATCACAGCAGAGATAATGAGATAGGAAACTCTTTACCCACAAAAAATGTGGCAAAAAAAACCAAAATTTTACACGACCAAAACTCACATACAGGGGTTATATATATGTATGCGTAATTCACCATATTAAATGTCACGTATGATATTTCATGAAAATATGTAAACAGTTCACATCGACGGCTTGATTTGAAAGCACGTTTTGTGCTCTGTTTTGAAGTGAAGATAATAAGAAAAAGAGTCACAAACAAGAATTTAAATTCTATAAGTTCTATAAAGTAAGTTCGATAAAGTTCAAGTAAAAGAAGAAAAAAGGGCTTCAGACAGAATTCGGATGATCGTATAGCCTTTGAGCTGGCCAACACCACTGGTGTCTTATTCTCATGTCACCACAAATCCCAAAAACATCCCAAAATGGAATAAAGAGCTGATGAATATTTTGGAATCCTGTAGGAAAGAACAACAAGAAAGAGTTACAAAAGGAAATGCACGGTAACAGCAAGGAACAATTTTTGGGAGCGCTGGAAGGCAAACAATTAATTTGCAATCAAGATAGTATAAAGCAGCCTACACAAAATATAAATAATCAAGTGAAAGACGCCACTTAATTCGAAAAAAAAAATTGAAACAGGCGCGCCTAACAAATTATTCAGTTCACAAGAACTCAGTCATCAAAGTAAAATCAGGTTCCATACTTTTTAAAATTTACGGTCGTAATCGATTAATATATTCAATTCTTTCAGATTTTCATTGATTTTAATGCGCGAATGAGCTAAACTTTCCTATAGTTCTAACCAATTCAGAACGCTTAACAATTTATGGTAACTCACCAAGCATTATAATAATGTCACCTCCCAAACCGGAAACAGTGTTCATAGAAGAAAGTTATCAAGATAGCACCTGCACGGAATCAAAGCCTCTCCTGCATGAAGTTTTCAAAAAATGGCAATGAGACTAAATAATTTAAAACGTATAGAAGGCGCAAAGTAATACAAAAAGTAAAAATAATATAATGGTCGAATTCTAATTAATTTTGAATATTTTCCTTTCTAGAAAAGAAGCAGCAAAGAAGTGAAGAGAAAACAGATGCAAAAAAGACAACGGAGGAAACAGTATCAAAAATGGAAGTAGCCGAAAGGAATTTATTATTCCTTTATTATAATATAATAATTATATATATATATATAATATAATAATTGAATTTTTAAGTTGCTTTAGCTCAATTAATATGTTATTTTAATTAAGCTAAGTTTATTATTAATTGTTGAGTTAGTTAACATTTTTATAAAAATTGTGTAAATCCTTTTATATAATTATGTGAACATCATGTGCATTTCCACATCACCCATGAGGTATGCACTGTGATGCGTTACCGATTTTTTTGGGTGTCCGGTTCCCCAGTAGGCCTATTTCACCCTTACAATAAATAATTATAATTATAATTAAATTCTGTACATAAACATAATCAAAAGTAAGTGTTATTAAAAAGCGAAAGAAAACTAATATTGGTACCAGGAACGATATCCAAAATGTCAGGCAATAATATATAATAGCACATTATATGCTCCACACCCATTATTATATTACAAGCGAGTACACCCACCCTCACTCAGGCCGAAACCACACCGAACCATCAATACTACTAGAAAAAGTTCATTAAATGTAAAACACAAAAGAAAGTTTTGTACTTACCTAGGAAATTATGGAAAGTTTCAGCTTCCGTCCAATTGTTGACTTGGTGTGGTTCCAGCCATAGTAAATATCTATAAATTTCTTACTAGAACCTTAACAGTTAGTCTTATTTTACATGTAAATCTTATTAGCTAACCGCCGGCCGCAGTTAGCTAATAAGATTTACATGTAACATGCCCGATGGGGCAGTTTCTGCAGTAAATCCTTATTTTAGTCATTATTCGCTATCTTTTTTACTTAATTTTATTATATTACTCTTTCCAATTATTTTAAAAACAATGTGGTGAAAATATCAGTGACGTAATAACACCAGCGTTAATGATTACAATTTAGGAAAAGTACTATTTGTGCACTCTGCGTAATTGGTAATATATTATTATTATTTAATTCATTATTAATTAATTATTAACAATATTAATTGTGCTTATTTCAAACTAGGGTAATTATTTTGAACTTTTGATATTTACATTCATGGCAATAATAATTATTTTCATGTTAGGAAAAGTACCTTTTGCGCGCTTACTTTAGTTGGCAAAGAATTACTATTTTAACAATAATTAATGTCGCATAAAGCAAAATTAGTTGTACAAACAGCGGCGGAAGTGGTATGGTTTTTTTATTGAATAAGGTACTTTTTACGCACTTAGGGAAATATAAAATTTATCAATCATTTTTCGTTTTGGTCTTAAAGAATAATTCTGATTGCACTAACGGGAGGTGTGACTATTTCAAATAGAGCCTTGCGATAATTATTTTATTAAAATAGAAAACTAATTAATTTATCTCAAATGGTTTTATGTCGTGAACCCTGTTTCAATATTTACTACGCAAAAGGTGAATAATAAAACATGTACCTCACAGACAGGTAACCCTTAATTGATTGAATTCAATGCCGAGGTGAAACACAGCTCTAGGTATGCCAACGCCGATTTTTATATATTATAATTTTTCTACATTTGGATTCGATGTTATCATAATTTAGCCTAGTTGCAGAAGTTCACAGAAATGTTATGAGGATTTCTAGAATAACCCTGTTTGATTCTCCTAATAAAGTTAAATAACTAAAATAAAGTTAAATAAATGAAATAAAAGAAATAAATTAAATATATATCGTAATAGTTAACGTCAATAGGATTTTTATCAGACCGAGATGCTTTACGATTGTTATAGTTCAACTACGTAAGACTAGATATTTGAACCTTAATAAGCAGTTACCTGGGATTTCCTACGAAATCATAAATATTTTCCAATCGGAAAAATATTTACCAATCATTAATGATTTCTGGCCAAGAAAGAGAAGCAAAACTAATGGAAAACTATATTACGCGTCTAATATACGCGTGTATATCTTCACACTCGCTCTTTGATCTATCCTTGTTCGGAGTCATCACGGTTTAGCTAATTCGGGAGTAGATCGGGGATTAAAAATAACATCCATAATAAAACAGATTTTCCATCTGGCTTCTCACAAATTACATCAAATTTCTTGTTTAAGCAAATAATACCTTCAAATCTATGTGGATATAAAAAACATGTACACTCGTAATTACACAGTTGTCAAAAAAAATATACCTGAATGGGAATATTTTTATGTATAAATTTTAACTAAGTTGAAATCTCAAAATAATTGCATAAATGATATGTCAATGGGGTCTAAGAACAAAATTTTTCATTGGAAGACTGACGTCATTGGGGGCACCGTAGGTGAGTTTGAGCGTAAAAATTACGTCATTGGGGGCACGGTAGGTAAGTTTCTGAGTTAGAACGTCATCAATTTCCGTCCGTTTCCACTAACACTACTATGCATTTCTGCCACAAATCTACAACCAGAGTTGCACTTTTCAGAAGTTTCCTATCTCTTTATCTCTGCATCACAGCGAGCGGACGTGCTACGGAAGAACAAACTTAGCAAAGTACAAAGCACAACAAGCGAAAAGGAAAGACAGATTATTAGTCAGTTGCCGAGAGACACCACAGCGAACGGACGTGCCACGGACAGACAAAGTCAGCGAAGGGAAAATAACACAAGAAAGCACAGCAGTGAACATGTGAACAGAAACCTAAACGACAACGCCCGTAACGTATTTCCTAATTTTCTCGTGAATTTCGTTTATTAATCTCGTACGTTGAAATTAAATAAAATAGATGTGTTGTTGAGTAAGATTAGCAACTGGTCGTCAGATCTATTGCCAATCTGCGTCGTCGTCAGATCCACTCCTCAACCCACCTATAACGCGTTTTCTTTTGTTTGAATTTATATTCATTTAACTCGGTAATATTAAAAACGTCGGTCCCTTAAGACTAAATAGAATAGGTGTGTTGTTGAGCAAGATTAGCAACTGGTCGTCAGATCTATTGCCAATCTACGTAGTCGTCAGATCCACTCCTCAACCCACCTATAACGCGTTTTCTTTTGTTAGAATTTACATTCATTTAACTCGGTAACATTTTTTGAAATAGTAAGAAAAATAATTGTGTTGTCGAATCAGATCCATTCGATGACCCATTTATAACGCGTTTAAGCAATACCGGGTACGATATCATGCTTCACGTACGCAGAAGACCAAAGACCACGACCGACATACCACACTCTTCGGCTCAGATGCAGGGAGCCCCGTCCCGATTTGAATTTGTCGAACCAGCACAATCGATTGTAAAGAAATTGTAAAGCATTGAATAAAGAGTCTGTATTTATCAAATCCCGGCAAATATAAATTTTCTGTCGCGGAACCTTGGACATCCGGCGAGCAACCTCAGCTATAAAGCCGGACGATCCGGAGCTTCGTTACAGTGGCGCCCGAGCAGGGACCCTGATATATACAGACAACCACAAGAAAATCCCACCGTTTATTGAGTATGGTGACAACAACACAATGGCCAAGACAAAGTGGATTTACGCACTTAGAAAGGAAGTCTTGTTAGAATATGCTAAAGAGTTCGGAGTAGACTGCGACGGCACGTCCGAAGAGCTTAGGAAGAGAGTCGCTGCTTTGGTCAGCGATGCAAATTTATCGCCCGAACTCAAAGAACGTATAAGCCAGCTCGAAAAACTTCACCAACGAAATTCGCCCTCACGAACACCAAGTCCGATGTTAGAAGTACCAGCACAAATAGTCGCTCCGAACTTACAACAAAGAGCAAACACGGTGCCCACTACGTCCCAGTATGCGTACACCACTCATGCAGGACACGAGCCTAGCCACTATTTGGATAACGCTCACCAACACTCTGATCTACATCTCGTTTTGGAACGAGTGAAAAAGTGGGCAGTAACATACGATGGTACCCACAACCCGTTGATCTTCGTAGAAAGAATCGAAGAACTGGCAGAAGTTTATAGCTTAGATATAGAATTGTTACCAAAAACAATGCCTGAACTGTTGCAACATCAAGCCTTACAATGGTATAGGAACAACAACAAAAGATGGCAGTCTTGGAAAGGGTTTAAACACCATTTCTTGCACTTTTTCTTACCCTCCCGATTTTTCGAACGACTTGATGACGATTTACGCAAACGACTAAAACGATCTGGTGAGAAATTTAAAGACTACGTTGTGTCGCTGCAAGACTTGATGCGGCACACTGACATACCAGATTCTCAGCACCTGGAGCGGATCTACCGTAACAGTAGTAGCGAGTTGCAACACTACGTCAAGCGACGGGAGTTCCAAACGCTCGAAGAGTTGATTAACTTGGCCGGCGACTTTGAGAATTTAAGAGGGGACGCGGAAAGAAACTCTCGAGAGCAACCAGTATCGCGGCCGCAACAGAGAAACAGCAGAGCAGTAGAGGACCATCGACAAGCCGTAGACGAAAAGGCCGACTACACGGTGAATCCGCAATCTGCGTGCCGCCGCTGCGGACAAGAAAGACACTATTCGCGTGAATGTCGTGGTGAACGCTTGAACTTCTGTTGGAGCTGTGGAAGAAAGGGTACGCGAACAATAGAATGCTGGGGGAAAACTCATTCACGACGAGAAAAGGCTAGAGATCCCCATAATCTTGGGTTGTTGGAGACCATGAACCAACAGCAACAATTAACCGTACCAGTAGCATTAACAGCTGCCCCGACCCACAACGTAGTGCCACTACCCAGAGACGTACAGCTAAGCTATCTACCAACCTATCAACATGCAGCGATGTGTCCTTTAGTAGCTCCAATGCCGGTATTGTCTCAGCCACACCAAGCTCCAGGCCAACAACAGACAACACTTACAAACACAGCACCAATGATCCCCAAAAACACACCAATTAAGGAAAATCAAAAGTCAAGGACACCAGGAACATTACAATATCAGAAACATGGACCACAGCAACGACAGGGAAACGGCATGGGCCGGCATCTATCGCGAGGGGATGCACTGACGGCCACGAACCCTCGCCACCAATAAATTTCTTACACACAGAGGAGCGGCGCATTGTCGCTAGGGTCGCCTTGGGAGATGACCTTATGGACGCTACGCTCGACACAGGGTACACACGAAGTTTCATATCCAGTTATTTCGCCCATAAGCTAGAGGGTACGATAGAAAAGACACAGGTACGAATACAGATGGCTAACGGTGAGTTACAAACAGTCACTGAAGCACTCACCACCCAGGTGCACATGGGGAATAAAACTTGCATGATCACACTCCTTGTCGTTCCAGAGGTAGTTGGCGATCTCATTCTGGGTTTTGATTTCTTGGCTCGTGTAGGTACCATAGTCGAATGTGCTAATTTACGTATAAAAATCAAAGAATCCGAAAATACTACGGAATTTGAAAACTGCAGCAAAACGAAAGAAGAATTATCTGAGCAGGAACGCATCGATGCTTTTCTCAAGAAGGAATTGCAGAAATTTGATGACATCGAAGGAACTTCCGACATCGCGGCACATCGCAAAATTATGCACGATGAACGCCCCATTAAACAGCGATACTACCCGAAAAATCCCGCGGTACAGAAAATTATCGACGCTGAGGTTGAAGAACTTTTAAAAAAGGGATATATCGAGCCCTCAAGAAGTCCGCACAGCGCCCCAATCATCCTTGTGAAAAAGAGAACAGGGAAATGGCGTCTGTGTATGGACTATCGACAATTATATTCCCGCTCTGTTCCAGACGCCTATCCGTTGCCTAGAATAGGCCACATATTGGATCGGTTAAGAGATGCTAAATTGGCAAATTTCCATGGAGGAATCCAGCAAACCCCTTACGGCGTTTACAGTCCCAGGACGCGGACTCTTTCAATGGAAGGTGATGCCATTCGGCCTTCACTCAGCGCCCGCAAGATTTCAACGCGCCTTTGATACAGTAATTGGGCCGGATATGGAACCAGTGGCGTTCGCATACCTTGACGACATTATTATTATAGATAGTACCTTAGAATCACACATGGCGAATTTGAAAGGGGTTTTCCGTCGATTAAGAAAGGCTAAACTCCGCAAAAATACTGAGAAAAGTAAATTCTTCAGGAATAAGATAAAATACCTAGGACATGAAATCAGCGAACAGGGAATCCACACTGTTCCCGATAAAATTGCTGCTATCAAGGAACTTAAGCCACCTCGAAACGTGCGTGAATTAAGAAGATTTATCGGAATCGCCAGTTTGTACCGAAGATTTGTATCGAACTTTTCAAGAATTGTTCAACCTCTTACCTTGCTACTTAAGAAAGGCAAGCATTTTAAGTGGAATGCAGAACAACAACGCGCCTTTGACGATATGAAACAACGCCTCACCGAGGCCCCAGTCTTAGCATGCCCGGATTTCGAACAACGTTTTTATTTGCAAACTGATGCATGCGAGTACGGCCTAGGGGCAGTTTTAACCCAGAAAATTGACGGACAGGAGCGCGTTATCGCGTACACCAGTAGACACCTCAATGGTGCAGAAAGAAATTACTCTGCCTTAGAGTTACAGCAGTACACTGGGCCTTAGAGTTACAGCAGTACACTTTCGATGTTCAGTACCGGAGGGGAAAACATAATACGGTTGCCGATGCACTTTCCCGGCAACCCTTGGAAAATGTCTGCGCAAATATAAGCGATAAGAAAGATGCGCCGGTAGATTGGTATACTAAGAAAATCAGAGAGGTCAGCGATAATCCCCAGGGATTCCCAGAGTTCTGTGTCCAGGACAATAAGCTTTACCGACACATCCCCAATGGAACAGACGACGAAGAAGGCACACCGTGTAAGTTATGCGTGCCTGCAAATCTGAGGAATCAAGTACTAAGAGAAAACCACGACGTCCCCACAGCTGGACATATAGGTACACGCAAAACAATAGCACGAGTGGCCCAGAAATATTATTGGCCAGGGATGTTCCGGCAGGTGAGCCGGTATGTCCAGACTTGCAAAAGTTGTCAAGAATACAAAGTACTACAGCAAAAACCAGCAGGTGAAATGTTAACGCGTCTCAGGGAGGATCCATGGGTCACGGTTAGCGCAGACTTTATTAGTCCGCTGCCAAGGTCTAAGCACGGAAACATGACGTTAATAGTTTTTACCGATACGTTTTCGAAATGGGTCGAAATGATACCCTGCCGGAAGGCAACTGCTGAGCAATTGATTAAAGCCTTTCGCGAACGTATACTTGCCCGCTTTGGGATACCAAAAGTATTCATTTCGGACAATGGAGTGCAATTTACGAGAAAAAGTTTTCAGCGATTCCTAAAAGAACTGGGAGTTAAACATCAATGCACCGCGCCATATACCCCCCAAGAAAATCCGACGGAGCGTGCCAATCGCACCCTCAACGTGATGATAGCGCAATTTACCGGATCCCAACAGAACAGCTGGGATGAGTTGCTTCCCGAGCTTACTCTCGCATTCAATACCAGCAAGTCAGAATCAACAGGGTACTCGCCGGCATTTTTGGTTCAGAGTCGAGAACCCCGCCTGCCAAATACTCTATTCGACCGAGAAACCACTGGTACGAGCCGTAAAGAGAGTTCTCCTGGAGAACACGCGGATCGACTGAGGAAGGTCTTTATAATTGCAAGGGAAAACATACAGCAAGCAGCTCAAAACCAGGCTAAACATTACAATTTACGCCGCAGAAAATGGATGCCGGAAATTGGCCAACTAGTCATGTTGAAACCACACCCACTCTCAAAGGCAGTGGAGAAATTTGCCACAAAACTTTCCCCACGCTTTGACGGGCCGTATCAAGTCGAGAGCTATATATCACCAGTTATCGCACAGATACGAAGACCTAACGAAAAACGAGTGCGAACAGTGCACTTATCTGAACTAAAGGTATTTCACAGTTCTGGTTCCCAGTCAACTAGTCGTGAGGAGTCTTCCGCCCATTCTGCGAAATCAATTGCAGTCATTCCCCGGGAAAATCTAAATACATCAATTTTGGGGAAAACAACAATAAGTGTCCATGGTTTCGCTTTACTCGATTTCAAGCGAGGGAGCGCACAGAAAAATTCGATAAAATCAACTCAACCAACAAGCAGTAGTCAGTTGGACAACGATCACGAGCATGTTAACATGGCAGACGAGGAGGACAAATTTATTGAGACCGCGAAGAAGTTTCGAGAACGAGTGCTCGAGGAGCAGCTGAAACGACCGCGTATTCGTAGGCTCAGTGAGGAATACGATGAGTTGGTAATCAACCCAGCGGCCAAGTTCCCACGTATACACGTGGTATCGCGCGCGGTTGAGGAAGAGAACGACACCTTGAGAAGAGAAGGACCTGCAACTGCAAAGGAGCCTCACACTAGCCAGCCCGATACTGAAATATTCATCATCGACTCAGATTCAGACCGCGAGGAAGAGGCGAATATGGAATACAACGAACATAAAATCGCATCAACGGAAGGCCAACACCAAGACGGCGGATCAGGAGCTCAATTCGATGAGTGCCATGAATTTGGCGAAGCCAATATACCAGAGCCTGAAAGTGAAGACACAGAGGACGAAGCGGCGTTGAACGAATCCGAAGGGCAAAACCAACGTGGCGATAACGTTGACAATTAAGCTGACGAGCCTGAGGAGTACGCCAACGCATCGGACTACGAGGAAAATGACCAGAATGGTTCCGATGAGGTAGGAGGCGACACAAGAGGGACATCTAGGTCCCATCACTTTGTTAACGCCGAGACGGAAGTCATCAGGAGCTCAGCGTACACCTAGCGGAAATGTACGTATACCGTCACCCATACTGTATTAGACCATGAAGTTTGTACGGATGATATTCTGGCACGAGAAGGTTGGCCAAGAAGTGTACCTCAAGGCCTGTCGGCTCAGCCTGAGCATGGTGCTACTTTGACCGCAGCCTCCGCTGTCGCCTAGCTCACTCAGAAACCACAATCTTACGAAGACGCAATAGCCATCTTAGCTGCCAGGCGACTTGACGTGTCACCTCCACTTTACGAGATCACCACTGCCGACCAAGTTACCGAAGATATGGCCCCTACTGTAGAAGGCGTGACTCCCCTGACCGTAGCTCCCGCTGTCAGTCCAGCAGCCGAAGACAGCCAAGCAGCAAGCATCCAGGAAGAAATACTACCAGCACCAGATGTCACAGTCTCTCAGTCGGTTGACGGAATCGAACAAGGCAGCATGTGGTCCCATGGCATTGATGTCCACCTAGCTAGCATCGAAGAACTCATCGAAGAATTCATACAGGGAGGAGAAACTGAGGATACGCTCTCAAACGATATCAGCTTGTTGGACATAGATACAGTCCCCGACAACGACGCGACAAGCGGCGCGCCCCCAGAAGATGTCGAACAGCTACGAAAAGCGCTATGGCAACTACAGCAGGCTGGGAATCCAGGACGGCGAATCTCAAGAAGACGACAAATTAATGGCCGATTGTACCGCATAGGTATTACCAGAACCGGCACACTGTCATGGCAGCATGAGCCCACCCCGGAGTAAAGGGGTGGTGTAACGAACCAAAATCAGTAGATTTTGACTCGCCACATAATTTCATTTTTTCTTTGGTTCTCTCACTTTCCATTATAACTTACATGTATGAAAACACATCAATAAATTTAATACTAACATAATTTAAGTTAATTAAATCTATATCAACAATGAATATATATAGCTTAAGACTCATACAGCTCCGCAAAATTTCAATGGCCGCCATTTGCTGATCGGCATTCAGATGTTGCTCTGCAGTACTCAACAAGTTTAGTTAAGATAATAACATGTTTCGAAAATGCAGATCGGGAAGAGTGCAAAGCACCACTAGAGAGAAAAAAAGACAGCCTATTAGTCAGTCGCCGAAGAGCAGAGATAACGAGATAGGAAACTTCTCTAACTACAACTCTGATTTAAGGTAGTGTTCGTGAGTTTAAGACCCTGACTCATGATTTCTTCCGTGGAAATTTTACGGTTAAGACCCTGACTAATGATTTTTTTCTTAGAAATTCAAGCATAAGACCCGGCCATTACACCTTTTTCAGACCCCGAATGACAATTCATTTTATAAGTTCACCAGCTATGTTTTGATATGCCAACGTAGTTATTGGTTTATAGAATTCAATTATTTTTCATGTACACTTTTTTTTATGTAAGATGCGTAGTCAAAATGTGCATGATTTATTTGATAACTAAAATATTTGTATAAATTCTTATAACTAATATTTGTATAAAAGAACTAATAATTATAATATGTAAAATTATGGTAACTAATTATTTGTATAAAATATTTATATAAAACAAATAAGTGCATTTATTTCATATGCATAAAAACATAAATTAAACTCAATTTTATGAAATATTATAATGTATAACAAATTCGATTGACTTCGTTAATAGAATACTCAAATAATTTAAGCCAATTTTTTGTCCCCATAATCTAAAAATAACCTAAAAATAAAATTACATCAAATAATTTATTTGAAAAAATTCTTCAAATTGATTTATTAACGACTCTGCTACCATTACTTTGAAGCCAAGTATTAGCCGCACTAGTTCATGTACAATATAAAAGATTTTACTTGAGTATATCAATACACAAATATGACTATTTTTAGTTTCAAATAAAACTGTATTATTATTAATAAGTTCCTTTCTTCGTCGTAATTCATTTAATATAACTTTTGAGCTGCTGATACCGATATTAATAACCGCACGTACACGGTATTATTTATTTATTATCATCAAGAGAAACTCTTGAAAAATCAAATGTGTAAAACATGTGTCATTGGCATACCCTAATTATTTCTTCACCTCTCCCATAAATTCGATGATTTTAGTGTCGCCAGCATTTCCGGCGCTTACTACTTAATGGGCCATTTTGGGTATTCGCATTGAAGGAGTGCTGCCAGTTTTCAGTAATAAGTATTATAATCAAGTTTTTTGTTAATTATTAAAAATAGTAATAAAATAATATATTAGTATTGCTGCGTGTGCATCGAACAACTATCAAGTTGGCCAAATTTCATAATTTTTGGTACTGCATACAAAAATTTGAACTCATTTTGGATTGAAATTTCAAATGCTTCGATGATTTTTATGCTATATTAACTTGGGTTTTAGTTAAACCATTTATTTTTAGATTAGATTATTTCAATTGGGACATTAAGGATGCTCATAAAATGTTTGCATTTACTTAAGTCCATTTTGTCCATTTCATTCTGTTTTAGTTCCATTTATGAATTTATTTTGCACCGCTGTGATAATTTATCAAACAATTTTTTCACCACACAATAAAATACTTGTAATTTTACAAATATTTTAAATTTAAATCAATTTAAGCAAAAAATAAGAATGCCGGACCTGCGAACATGCTACCAGGATGGGTATATGGGTGTTATAGGACTACTGGGGAACCGGACATCCAAAATAAACCGGTAACGCGCCAATGTGCATACCTCTTGGGTGGCGTGGAAGTGCACACAGCCCTCGATGGAAATTTTATGTTTTCATTTGTTTACTATGGGAAATAAAGGAATAATTTGTATTGTATTTACATGTTGAAAACACAGTCTTTATTAAAATATATATAAACACAGTTTTTATTAAAATATTAACTAATATAATTATAATAAATTAACAATTTAACTATCAATAATTACATATTGCCATAATTTTAATACGATACGAAAAATTGCCATAATTTTAATACGATGATACCACACATAGTTTCGTCGATCGAACAAATTATGAGATTCTTTCTACCTGGTTTCAAACAACTTCCAAAAGATGTTCTCTCAGCGAAATTACCATCAATTTAATTAGATTTTATCGATCATATAGCCGGTAATCAGCCCGATCAACAGATGGAAAGTGTTGGATTTTGGTATGAACGCACGTTACAGTTTCATCGTTTCTGGTCAGTTGATAATTCACAAATGCATACTGAATATTCCTCATTACATTCCATAGTGATGGCCAATTACGAGAAGACTGTTAAGATGCCAATTAATGAGCCGTCAAATGGTAAGAAGAAATCACAAATACAGGAATACGTTGAATATTACGGCGGGGCAGGTGTTGAACCCATCGCCTTGAATACTAGTGATATAGTTACGACCATACGAAATCTTCGGGCTCGTGGTATGGAATTCCTTACAATACCAGGAGCTTATTATAAAATTCTAGAAGAAGTCTTAGCTCATTCGCGAATTTAAATCAATGAAAATCTGAAAATTCTGAAAGAATTGAATATATTAATCGATTACGACGAAAAATGAAATATTTAATAGAGTTACCGTAAATTTTAAAAAGTAGAGCCTGATTTTACTTCCATGACTGAGTTCTTGTGAATTGAATAATTTGTTAGGCGCGCCTGTTTCAATTTCCTTTTCGAATTAAGTGGCGTCTTTCATTTGATTTTTTTCTATTCTGTGTGGGCTACTTTATAGTATATTGATTGCAAATTAATTTTTTGCCTTCCAGCGCCCCCAAAAATGTTTCTCTGCTGTTTTCGTGGATTTCTTTTTGCAGCTATTTACTTCCGGTGCTTTTTACTAAACCCATTTTTGGTTCAATATTCTCAGCATCAGCTGATTCTTTACGTGTTTTTTTCTAGGTTTCCTAAACAACGTTCGGAACGGCTCGATTTCTACATTTTCGGTCTCAAAAATATCCGCGCAAAATATTTGATTTTGTTGTTTGCCATCACCGAAGGACGAGTTACTGCCATTATTCATGGCAATATTGAGTTCATCCGGATTAATGTCAACATCGTCCTCAACTCTTTCTTGCTGTTCCTTCCTACGGGATTCCAAAATATTCATCAGCTCTTTATTCTATTTTGGGATGTTTGTGGGATTTGTGGTAACATGAAAATAAGACACCAGTGGTGTTGGCCAGCTCAAAGGCTATACGACCATCCGAATTCTGGCTGAAACCCGTGTTATGTTCTACTTTTACGTATTAATCGTTCTACTATTACGATTCTTTTTCTTATTTTCACTTCAAAATAGAGCACAAAACGTGCTTTCAAATCAAGCCGGCGAAGCGGACTGTTTACATATTTTCATGAAATATTATACGTGATATTATTTTGGTGAAGTACGCATACATATACATAACCCCTGTACGTGAGTTTCGGTCGTGTAAAATTTTGTCATTTTTTTGACACATTTTTTTTCGGGAAAAGAGTTTCTTATCTCGTTGTCTCTGCCGAAGAGACATCACAGCGAGCGGACGTGCTACGGAAGAACAAACATAGAAGAGTACAAAGCACAACAAGAGACTAGAAAAGACAGCCTATTAGCAAAGAATATAGAGTGGATAGAAGGTGCATGACGAAAATGTTTCGAATTTTTGAATTAGATGCGGTCGGTGGGCAGGTAGCGGGTGAACGAGCAACATGTTAGCAATAAATCCAGGCAACAAACACGACAAGCAGAAAGCAGCCGAAGCTGCCGAAGATAATTTAATTCGTTGCCTGAGTTGCTTTTTTTAGCTTCACAATGTTTCGTTTCATTCATTTGATTCTCATTGTTTTTGGTAAATGCTTTCATTGCTTGATGAACTCTCAAGCGATATGGGTCGTGTCAAAGTGAATGCGAAAATGCGTAAGAGCGGTGAAGTTTTAGAAATATCTTCCCAAAACTTTGATGAATATGTTGAGAAGTCTAAGTAATAGCGTAAGCTTGGCCTCTGAAAACTTTCCTTAACATATTTTATTGGCAATATTTCTAGTAATCAACCTTACTTTAATTAGTAACCTGAAGAATTTTAAAGTGATATCTTCATTTTCAGTTTTCATCTTTTAATTTTCAAATTTTCCAATTTGCCAATTATCTGCAATTATTTGGCAAAGGTTTATTGACACACATTTTCACATTAAAAATATTTCTATCCTTATTTCGTACAGAAAAATTATATTTATATTAATATATTAAAAATAATATTAATAATAATAAAAATTACATAATAAATTATTATAAAATTTGCCACATTTGCCACCAAATTTTGGTTTTTTTTGCCACATTTTTTGTGGGTAAAGAGTTTCCTATCTCATTATCTCTGGCCGAGAGACACCACAGCTAGCGGACGTGTTACGGACGATCAAACTTAGCAGAGTACAAAGCACAACAAGCGAAAGGGAAAGACAGACTATTAGGCCCAAATCGCGTAACACGCACGAACCGTCCGTCTATCAATTTGTTGTTGTTTTTACTGTCAAAATCCCGGATTCGTATCGTATAACACGGATGAGACAGCTATACGTCGGTTACACGGAAAATTCATTTGTTGTTGGGTTTTCTCCACGCTTTCCAGTGAATAGTGTATCGCGTAAGACGAATACTCGGCGTTAGCTCGCATTTTAAATGTCATAGCAGACGTTAGCCAAATACCATTCGACTAGTGTAGTGTACAGAAAGGAACGTGGAGTGGAATAGAGAATAGCACAGTGAAATTATTGAGAACTACCTGAATAAAATGGAAAAATTTGTACACTTTAGAACTACACTTTAGAACTACAATTGAGAACTACCTGAATAAAATGGAAAAATTTGTACACTTTATTTTTTTTCTAAATTAATTGCAAACAAATTCAAAAATTTTTTGTTAATTTTTTAACTGTTTAAGTTCGGTTCAAAAAACGTTTTGTTTTGTTTAGAAAGAGTAAAAATAGAATTAAGCTCAAATATTAATCTAATAAATAATTTTTTAAAAATACTTTTAAGCTTACTACTAGTGAGCAATTTGAAATATTGATTTCTTAAACGAGTCGACGACCGAACGTAGTAAAATATTCTCCAGTTTTAACAACTTTGAATTTCGGCACATTCCCAAATTGTACGCCAATTGTTGCCGTATGCCACCAAAGCGAATCTTTGTTAATATATACTTAAGTTTTTAAGAATCATTCAAGATATTATGATAAAAACTTCTGACATGGCAACATTATTCTACAGAGAGGTCTAATATACAAAAACGAGACCTCTAAGTAATCCGTGGAAAGCCGACTGATAGTATGAGAAAGAAAGAGGCAAACATAATTTGGTGACTACATTGGAAAAGCCGGTATGAGACGGAACGCAATTTGCGTGTTACACGATTCACTGATCCGCCTACAAACGTCCGTGTCTGTCGACGTTTCTTTCGTTTACGTCCGTCTTACACGATTAGCCAGTTAGTCAGTTGCCGACAGAGACAACGAGATAGGAAACTCTTCCCCAACAAAATGTGTCAAAAAATGACAAAATTTTACACGACCAAAACTCACATACAGGGGTTAAGTATATGTATGCGTAATTCACCAAATTAAATGCCACGTATGATATTTCATGAAAATATATAAACAACAGTTCGCTTCTGCGGCTTGATTTGAAAGCACATTTTGTGCTCTATTTTGAAGTGAAAATAATAAGAAAAAGATTCACGAACAAGAATTTAATTTCAATAAGTTATATAGATAAAGTTTAAGTAAAAGAAAATATTAATACGTAAATGTAGAACATAACACGGGCTTCAGCCAGAATTTGGATGGGCTGGTGTTTTATTTTCATGTCACCACAAATCCCAAAAACATCCCAAAATAGAATAAAGAGCTGATGAATATTTTGGAATCCCGTAGGAAGGAACAGCAAGAAAGAGTTGAGGACGATGTTGACATTAATCCGGATGAACTCAATATTGCCATGAATAATGGCAGTAACTCGTCCTTCGGTGATGGCAAACAACAAAATCAAATATTTTGCGCGGATATTTTTGATACCGAAAATGTAGAAATCGAGCCGTTGCGAACGTTGTTTAGGAAATCTAGGAAGAAAATGCGTAAAGAATCAGCTGATGCCGAGAATATTGAACCAAAAATGGGTTTAGTAAAAAGCACCGGAAGTAAATAGCTGCAAAAAGAAATTCACGAAAACAGCAGAGAAACATTTTTGGGAGCGCTGGAAGGCAATAAATTAATTTGCAATCAAGATACTATAAAGCAGCCCACACAGAATTGAAATAATCAAATGAAAGACTCGCCACTTAATTCGAAAAGGAAATTGAAACAGGCGCGACTAACAAATTATTCAATTCACAAGAACTCAGTCATGGAAGTAAAATCAGGCTCCATACTTTTTAAAATGTACGGTAATTCTATTAAATATTTCATTTTTCGTCGTTTCGAATAGATTAATATATTCAATTCTTTCAGAATTTCAATAGCGCGAATGAGCTAAACTTTTCTCTAGTTCTAACCAATTCAGAACGCTAAACAATTTATAGTAACTCACCAAGCATTATAATAATGTCACCTCCCAAACCGGACACAGTGTTCATAGAAGAAAGTTATCAAGATAGCACCTGCATAGAATCAATGCCTCTCCTGCATGAAGTCCTCAAGAATGGCAATGAGACTTTAAATAATTAAAAACGTATATAAAGCGCGAAGTAATCCAAAAAGTAAAAACAATATAATGGTCGAATTCTAATTAATTCTTAATATTTTCTTTTCTAGAATCAGACAACTGCAAAAATTGTCAATTACTAAAGATACCAGAAATATGCCGGAATCCACCAATTCCATTGTTCATGGAAATCCTACTAGTGAGATAAAGGCGAAGCAAAGAAGTGAAGAGAAAACAGAAAAAAAGAAAACGAAGGAAACAGTATCAAAAATGGATGTAGCCGAAAGGAATTTATTTGATGAGAGCAGTAGTAGTAAAATGGAAGATTTTATGCCGCAACCAATTTTAGTTAGAAAATAAAAGGGAGTTAGACGAGAAAGGTTAAAACCTCAAGATGACAAAGGAAGTAATGCGGGCTTAAAGAGAGATTTATTTAATAAATCACCAGAATTTGTTATACTTCCCCTCGTAATATACTCCTGACGGCTTTTGGGATCCCCTCATAAGATCTTTTGATTTGGCAATTTTTACTGAAGTATTGGTTTATATTTGAAAAACTTGATCGCTTTGAAAATGTTTACATATTTGAAATTTGTAGTTTTTGATAGTTAAATTGTTAATTTATTATAATTATATTAGTTAATATTTTAATAAAAACAGTGTTTTTATTTTACGTAAATACAATACAAATTATTCCTCTATTTCCTATAGTAAATAAATGAAAACATAAAATTTCCATCAGAGGGCTGTGTGCACGTCCAGGCCACCCAAGAGGTATGCACATTGGCGCGTTACCGGTTTTTTTGGATGCCCGGTTCCCCAGTAGGCCTATAACACCCACATACCCATCCTGGCAGCATGTTTGCAAGTCCGGCATTTTTATTTTTTTTCTTAAATTTATTTAAATTTAAAATTTTTGTAAAATTACAAATTTTTTATTGTGTGGTGAAAAAATTGTTTGAGAAATTATCGCAGCGGTGCAAAATAAATTCATAAATGGAACTAAAACAGAATGAAAGGGACAAAATGAACTTAAGTAAATGCAAACATTTTATGAGCATCCTTAATATCCCAATTGAAATAATCTAATCTGAAAATAAACGGTTTAGCTAAAAACCATGTTAATATATCATAGAAATTATTGAAACGTTTGAAATTTCAATCCAAAATGGGTTCAAATTTTTGTATGCAGTACCAAAAATTATGAAATTTGGTAAACTTGATTGTTGTTCGATGCACACGCAGCAATACTAATATATTATTTTATTAATATTTTTAATAACTAACAAAAAACTTGAAAATAATACTTATTACTGAATACTGGCAACACTCCTTTAATGCGAATACCCAAAACGGCCCATTAAGTAGTAAGCGCCGCAAATGCTGGCAACACTAAAAGCATAGAATTTATGGGAGAGGTGAAGAAATAATTAGGGTATGCCAATGCCACATGTTTTACACATTTGATTTTTCAAGAGTTTCTCTTGATGATAATAAATAAATAATTCCGTGTAGGTGTGGTTATTAATATCACAACCAGAAGCTCAAAAGTTATATTAAATGCTTTACGAGGAAGAAAATAACTTATCAATAATAATACAATTTTATTTAAAACTAAAAATAGTCATATTTGTGTATTGATATACTCAAGTAAAATCTTTTATATCTTACATTAACTAGTGCGGCTAAGACTTGGCTTCAAAGTAATAGTAGCAGAGTGGTTAATAAATCAATTTGAGGGATTTTTTCAAATAAATTATTTCATGTAGTTTTATTTTTAGGTTATTTCTAGATTCTGGAGTCCAAAAATTGGCTTAAATGATATGAGTATTCTATTAACGAAGTCAATCGAATTTGTTATACATTAAAATATTTCATAAAATTGAGTTTCATTTATGTTTTTATGCATATGAAATAAATACATTTATTTGTTTTATATAAATATTTTATACAAATAATTAGTTACCATTATTAGTTATTATAATAATTAGTTATTTTATACAAGTATTAGTTATAACAATGTATACAAATATTTTAGTTATCAAATAAATCATGCACGTGTTGACTACGCATCTTAAATCAAGAAAGTGTACATGAAAAAGAATTGAATTCTATAAACCAATAACTACGTTGGCATATCAAAACATAGCTGGTGAACTTATAAAATGGATTGTCATTCGGGGTCTGAAAAAGGTATAATGGTCGGGTCTTATGCTTGAATTTCTAAGAAAAAATCATTAGTCAGGGTCTTAAACATAAAATGTCCACGGAAGAAAGCATGAGTCAGAGTCTTGAACTCACGAACACTACCTTAAATCAGAGATGTAGTTAGAGAAGTTTCCTATCTCGTTATCTCTGGTTGCCGAGAGACACCACAGCGAGCGGTCGTCAGAGACAACGAGATAGGAAACTCTTTTCCGGAAAAAAAATGTGTCAAAAAAACGACAAAATTTTACACGACCGAAACCCACGTACAGGGGTTATGTATATGTGTGCGTAATTCACCAAATTAAATGTCACGTATAACATTTCATGAAAATATGTAAACAACAGTTCGGTTCGACGGCTTGATTTGAAAGCACGTTTTGTGCTCTATAGTGAAAATAATAAGAAAAAGAGTCACGAAAAGAATTTAAATTTAATAAGTTATGTATAGTTTAAGTGAAAGAAAATATTAAAATGTAAAAGTGGAACAGAACATGGGCTTCAGCTAGAATTCGAATGGGTTGGCCAACACCACTTTGAGTTGTCGTTATGTCGTTAGACTTTTTAGAAGTCTTCCAAACTCAACGACTTTTATGGGATTCTAATCATGAGCATTTCAACAATCCTCGCAAATGTTCACAAGCACGCAATAAAATCAAGTTATACTTTAAAGAAAGAAAAATTAATGTCAGCGATAAAATGTTGCAATCCACGATTTCTAAATTATTAAGAAGCTATAAATTGGCACAGCAGGAAAGGGATACGAAAGATGAGATTGATTCAGAAACTGAAAAATTACTTCGGAAATGTTCATTTCTAGATCGAAAAGTAAAGGATGATGGAGATGATAATCTAGTAAGTAATTATAATAATTATTTAAGTTGAGCAGTAATAGGCGTAAATTGTATTAGTCAAAATAAAAGAATAAAATATTTATATTAAGATGGCTCCAGAGGATGATGATGAAGAAGGTGACCCGATGGATGACGCGAATTCCACTACTAAAAATATCAATGTAAGTCCGGTCTTACTTTTTCTAAATCAATAATTATTACACTAATAATTCAATCATATATTTCTTCTAAAGTACATTCCTTTCATAGTGTCTGATCCAATTTTTGAAGATTTCATAGAAAATTACAAAAGTAATCGAGTACTTTGGGATACCTCACTCTATAATTACATCATTATGTCATTATGTCATATCTATTTGGATCATGGAATTGGTGAAAAGCCTTTCAAATGCGCTTTCTGCGAACAGAGTTTTGTTGACCATTTGATGCATCGCCGACACGAACAACGTTATCATTACAAAGACTATAAATATGTTTATACGTATTGTGCAAAAGCTTTCTTTACACGCGACGAACTCGACCGACATATCATGAAACATACGGGTGAGAAAAAAATTTGTTTGTGAATTATGTGGTCGTGGATTTGCTAAGAAGACGAATTTGGATCTCCACAACACACGCATTCATTTGCGCCAACGCAATTTTCCTTGCAACATGTGTCCAAAAGCATTTTATACTAAACGTTTATTGCAAGATCATGTGAGTGATCATTTGAATATACGTGATAAAATATGCTCTACCTGTGGCAAAGGTTTCACGTCACATCATTCACTCATTAGGCATAAACAAATCCATTCGGAAATTAAAAAATATGCCTGTAAGTTGTGCGATGCACGCTTTCATCAATTCGTAGGCTTTCATCAAGATACTATAAAGCAGCCCACATAGAATAGAAATAATCAAATGAAAGACTCGCCACTTAATTCGAAAAGGAAATTGAAACAGGCGCGCCTAACAAATTATTCAGTTCACTAGAACTCAGTCATCAAAGTAAAATCAGGCTCCAAATTTTTAAAGTTTACGGTAATTCTATTAAATATTTCATTCTTCATCGTAATCGATTAATATATTAAATTCTTTCATGATTTTCAGATTTTCATTAATTTTAATGCTCGAATGAGCCAAACTTTCCTCTAGAATTTTATAAGCTTCTGGTATTGTAAGGAATTCCATACCACGAGCCCGAAGATTTCGTATGGTCGTGACTATATCTGTATTTGTATTGTATTTGTGATTTCTTCTTACACTTTGACGGCTCATTAATTGGCATCTTAACAATCTCCTCGTAATTGGCTATCACTATGGCACGCAATGAGGAATATTCAGTATGAATTTGTGAATCATCAAATGACCAGAAACGATGAAACTGTAACATGCGTTCAACTCAATAATTTTAATTTACGTGTTATTTATATACTTAGTATGTATTTCCAAATAAAGAAAGAATATGTTTCTCTATCCTTTTTTGAACGAAAAACGACGGTTTCCCTTGTTTTTAACTATAGATCTTATATTTTTCGAGCATGCTGTTGACTATATCTTATAAACCAAAACCGACCCGACCACCTTGTAATTTTCGCAAAAATAGCGCGGACAACATTTTTTTTAAAACTAGATAGCACTCGCTTTATTTCATGTTTCCAATTGGAGCGGTTTCCAATTGGAGCGGTTTCCAATTGGAGCGGTTGGAATCTTACAACTAGATAAAACCAATGACCACTATTCTTACCGTTTTCCATCAGTGGCTGCGTCTGGAAACTTGTGTAAGTGCAGATCCCCGGAACACCCATCCTGGCAACATGACCGCAAGTCCGGCATTTCTATTTATTTGCTTAAATTTATTGAATTTTAATTTTTTTTGTAAAATATCAAATATTTTATAGTGTGGTGAAAAAATTTTTTGAGAAATTATCACAGCGGTGCAAGATAAATTCATATATAGAACTAAAACAGAATGAAATGGACAAAATGCACTTAAGTAAATGCAAATATTTTATGAGCATCCTTAATGTCCCACTTGAAATAATCTAATCTGAAAATACATGGTTTAGCTTAAAAACATGTTAATATAGCAAAGAAATTATCGAAGCGTTTGAAATTTCAATCCAAAATGAGTTCAAATTTTTGTATGCAGTACCAAAAATTATGAAATTTGGTAAATTTTATTGTTCTTCGATACATAGCCAGCAATACTAATATATTATTTCATTAATTTTTATAATAATTACCAAAAAACGTGAATATAATGCTTATTACGGAATACTGGCAACACTGTTTTAATGCAAATACCCAAAATGGGCCATTAAGTAGTAAGCGCCGCAAATGATGGCAACACTAAAATCATTGAATTTATGGGAGAGGTGAAGAAATAATTAGGATATGCCAATGCCAAAATGTTTTACTCATTTGATTTTTCAAGAGTTTCTCTTGATGATAATAAATAAATAATTCCGTGTAGGTGTGGTTATTAATGTCAGCACCAGACGCTCAAGTTATATTAAATGAATTAGGACGAAGAAAGGAACTTATTAATAATTACACAATTTTATTTGAAACTAAAAATAGTCATATTTGTGTATTAATATACTCATGTAAAATCTTTTATATTTTAAATGAACTAGTGCGGCTAACACTTGGCTTCAAGGTAATGGTAGCAGAGTCGTTAATAAATCAATTTGAAGAATTTTTCCAAATAAATTATTTGATGTAATTTCATTTTTAGGTTATTTTTAGATTCTGGGGTCCAAAAATTGCCTTAAATGATTTGAGTATTCTATTAACGAAGTCAATCGAATTTGTTATACATTAAAATATTTCATAAAATTGAGTTTCATTTATGTTTTTATGCATATGAAATAAATACATTTATTTGTTTTATATAAATATTTTATACAAATAATTAGTTACCATAATTAGTTATTACAATAATTAGTTATTTTATACAAATATTAGTATAACAATTTATACAAATATTTTAGTTATCAAATAAATCATGCACATGTTGTCTACGCATCTTAAATTAAAAAAGTGTACATGAAAAATAATTGAATTCTATAAACCAATAACTACGTTGGCATATCAAAACATAGCTGGTGAACTTATAAAATGGATTGTCATTCTGGGTCTGAAAAAGGTGTAATGGCCGGGTCTTATGCTTGAATTTCTAAGAAAAAATCGTTAGTCAGGGTCTTAAACATAAAATTTCCACGGAAGAAATCATGACTCAGGGTCATAAACTCACGAACACTACCTTAAATCAGAGTTGTAGTTAGAGAAGTTTCCTATCTCGTTATCTCTGGCGGTCCTGCCACGGAGAGACAAAGTCAGCGGAGGGAAAATAAAACAAGAAAGCACAGCAGTGAACATGTGAACAGAAACCTAAACGACAACGCCCGTAACGTATTTCCTAATTTTCTCATGAATTTCATTTATTAATCTCGTACGTTGAAATTAAATAAAATAGGTGTGTTGTTGAGCAAGATTAGCAACTGGTCGTCAGATCTATTGCCAGTCTACGTGGTCGTCAGATCCACTCCTCAACCCACCTATAACGCGTTTTCTTTTGTTAGAATTTATATTCATTTAACTCGGTAACATTCTTTGAAGTAGTAAAAAAAATAATTGTGTTGTCGAATCAGATCCTTTCGATGACCCATTTATAACGCGTTTAAGCAATACCGGGTACGATATCATACTTGACGTACGCAGAAGACCAAAGACCACGACCGACATACCACACTCTTCGGCTCAGATGCAGACAGCCCCGTCCCGATTTGAATTTGTCGAACCAGCACAATCGATTGTGAAGAAATTGTAAAGCATTGAATAAAGGGTCTGTATTTATCAAATCCCGGCAAATATAAATTTTCTGTCGCGGAACCTTGGACATCCGACGAGCAACCTCAGCTATAAAG
>OZ016505.1:18657134-18662134 GCA_963966595.1 Physocephala rufipes | reverse complement strand
ATATAATATATATATATATATATATATATATATATATATATATATATATATATATATATATATATATATATATATATATATATATATATATATATATATATATATATATATATATATATATATATATATATATATATATATATATATATATATATATATATATATATATATATATATATATATATATATATATATATATATATATATATATATATATATATATATATATATATATATATATATATATATATATATATATATATATATATATATATATATATATATATATATATATATATATATATATATATATATATATAATATATATATATATATATATATATATATATATATATATATATATATATATATATATATATATATATATATATATATATATATATATATATATATATATATATATATATATATATATATATATATATATATATATATATATATATATATATATATATATATATATATATATATATATATATATATATATATATATATATATATATATATATATATATATATATATATATATATATATATATATATATATATATATATATATATATATATATATATATATATATATATATATATATATATATATATATATATATATATATATATATATATATATATATATATATATATATATATATATATATATATATATATATATATATATATATATATATTTATATATATATATATATATATATATATATATATATATATATATATATATATATATATATATATATATATATATATATATATTGATACGGAAAATGGTAGAACGCACCCGAACGTTCTACCCTTCACGTTAATGCGAAACTGACACATGTGTCATTTCACGATAATCAGCATTCACACTACACAAGCATTACACATGTTTGACATGACTCATACGTTTCACAATAATCACACCATACAACACAGCCACACTAAGAAATGTCAAGCACATTCCAGACCCTTCCTTTATCGCTAGAGCTGGGTATAAATACGACGGCTGCTGACAGCTGTCAATAAATTCGTGTCTGACTACTGAGGTGAACACATGACGCAAGTGCAAGTTACAAAGTGAAAGTACAGAATTGTAAAGTAAATAGTTGCGAGTAAAAGTGGTTAAATAAAGCTGACAAATAAATTTAGATTAAACACAACAGCTAAATAAAGTGTTTTATTGGATTATTCACAATCCAGTGATCGAACCTGAAATATTCAGAGTAGAATTTTCAACTAACGTAACAATTGGTGTCAGAAGTGGGATTGCTGAATAATCCTGCACCATGGTGAGATTTGCAGAATTAAAATTTCTCAACTAAGAGAAGAGCTGGAAGCTCGTGGACTGCCTGTGACAGGTAACAAGGCGGAGCTGCAAGTGAGACTGCGTGCATCATTGGAAAAAGATGGCATCGATGTAGATGGCTATGAATTCGGTTACGATGATGCCGGAGCGTTATCAAAGGTTGAAGAACAACTGCCAGAACCACAGCAAGCTCAAGGTTTCGATATGAACATGCTCCTTGCGGCAATGACGCAGGAATTGGCAAAGAACACACAACAATTAAGCCAACGCATGGAGGAGCAACTGAAGAACAACAGCACACAATTGCAGCAGCAGCTGGCAAATAATACTTCAGAGCTGCAAACCCAACTGTCACGGGTAGAGGGTAACTCTGCTCAGCTGCAAGCAAGACAGGATAAAATGGAAGAGCAACTACAACAGCTGGAGACAAAAGTGTTGCGTCTTGACAGAGAAATGGCATCCAGCGGGCCAGTCACAACAGTCAGTTCAACAAAGTTGAAGGCTCCAACCTTTGATGGAACCATACCGTTGAAAATCTTCAAAATGCAGTTCGAAACCACTGCACAAGCCAATCATTGGAGTATGGCCGATAAAGTGGCAGCCTTAGTGGTATCTATCAAAGGATCTGCCACAGAAGTTCTACAAACTGTTTCTGATGATGAAAAGGGAAACTATGATGCAATAATGGCTGCCCTCGAACGTCGATATAGCAGTGACCACAAGAGGAAAGTTTTCCGTATGGAATTGCTGAACAGATATCAGAAAGCGAGCGAGTCGCTGCAAGAATATGCAACTGATATAGAGCGCCTTGCTCATTTAGCATATGCAGATTCGCCGGCAGAAGTCATAGAAACGTTTAAGATCGAAGCATTCGTCCGAGGAATAAGAGATGTGGACACTAAACGCGCAGCAAACATCGATACAAAGAAAACGTTTGCTGAAACAGTATCGTATGCCCTGGCGCAAGAAACAGCGAGTCTCATCAGTAAACCAACACATAGCGTTCACAGAGTAGAGCTTGACCAAAACCAGAACATGGAAAAATTAATTCAGACGATGATTGCAGAATTCCGCAAAGCTTCCGGAAGTAAATGTTACAATTGTGGTAAGGCAGGTCATTTTGCAAGAGAGTGCAAATCATCTCGCAAAGTTGGAAACGGAAGACAGATAGGCGGCGGAAATGGAAGTGGCGCTGCAAAAACAAGACAAACCGTTAAACTAAAACGGGCCAGCCGTAAGGGGCGTAAGCTAGTCCCGCCTACCGATTGCCCCACTGTCTCTGTTTCACAAATACATCGAAACAACAACAGCCTTACGGTAAACGGAACTGTGAATGGACAAATACTCGTTTTGACAATGGATACGGGCGCAACACATTCCATTATTAGGTCAGATCTTGCGGGAAATAACATAGAGCCATTGATTGGTTACAAATTGCATACGGCTACAGGAGAGGAGGCAAGAATTCATGGTAAAATGGAGTGTACCGTACAATTGGGAACACTTGAAGTGCGACACACCTTTTTCAATAGTGGACGAAGTAATCATAGGTGTCGACTTCATGCTAGCCCACGGAATTACTCTTAATTTGAATGAAAAATTGCTGACATACCAGAATATGGAAATACCATTGAATGCTGGCTATCAACACCTTCAAATAAGAAATGTGAGTATAAGTCATCAACAGCAGATTCCAGCCAAATCCGAAGCAATTTTATGGGCACGTATGGATGGGGATTGTGGAAATGGCAATCTATGGGTAGTAGAAAGGGCAGAAACATCATCGGATATAGTCGTTGGACGAACGCTAGTAAAATTGAACAATAATGGGTGCATTCCAATACGTGCGGTAAATGGACTCACAAGACCAATCACTCTCCAGCCAGGAGTGGTAATAGGAAAATGCCAAGCAGTGGAAGCTGTAGTCAATTGCGAAAACATTCCTCAGACGTCCAAAAACAATGTTTATGAAGAAAGAAGAAAAATCGCCAACACCATGAACAACTGGTTGAATGAGTTGAATGGTTCAGAAAGACGAAAAGCAAAGCTCCTATTGGAAAAATATAGGTCCATATTTGCCAGTGACGACAACAAATTTGGAAGGACTGCTGTGGTGCAACACCGAATAGACACAGGCGTTGCAAGACCAATTCGCCAAGCTCCACGAAGAGTTCCACTGGCAAAACGAGAAGAGGCAGCCCGGATAATAAAAGAGATGCACCGGGATGAAGTAATTGAACCATCAACGAGTCCATGGAGCTCACCACTCGTGTTGGTTAAAAAGAAGGATGGAAGTACACGATTTTGCGTGGATTATCGAAAGCTGAACGACGTCACCAAAAAGGACAGTTACCCGCTGCCGCGAATAGATGACACGTTGGACACATTATCTGGTGCGAAATGGTTTTCGACATTGGATCTGCAAAGCGGATACTGGCAAGTAGAAATTGAGAAACCTGATCGTGAGAAAACTGCCTTCAGCATTGGAGATGGACTGTGGCAATTTTCGGTAATGCCATTTGGGTTGTGCAATGCGCCAGCAACTTTTGAGCGATTGATGGAACACGTTTTAAAAGGACTTCATTGGAAGACGTGTCTGGTGTATCTCGATGACATCATTGTCATGGGTAAGAATTTCGAGGATCACCTTAAAAATCTGGAAGAGGTCTTTAGTCGAATTTCATCTGCCACTCTACGGTTAAACCCGAAGAAATGCGTCCTATTTAAAAGGGAAGTGAAATATCTGGGCCACAAAATTACTACAGAAGGAATTCACACGGATGAAGACAAAATAAAATCAATAAAAGAATGGCCTCGTCCTAGAAATGTCCATGAAGTTCGTAGTTTCCTAGGCCTGTGCACTTATTATCGACGCTTTGTACCTGGATTTGCCAACATCGCCCGCAGCTTGCATAACCTCACAAAGAAGAATTGCAAATTTGAATGGAAAAAGGAAGAAGAAAATGCTTTCCAGCAATTAAAAGAATTGCTTTGCACAGCACCAATGTTGGCGTATCCAGTTCCTGGCGAAAAATTCATCTTGGACACAGATGCTAGCGCTTACGGAATAGGAGGTGTACTATCACAAATAGTCAATGGTCAAGAAAAAGTAATTGGGTATTACAGTCGAGTACTTGGAAAACCAGAAAGGAACTATTGTGTGACCAGACGAGAGCTATTAGCAGTGGTGGAATGCGTCAAACACTTCCACAAATACCTGTATGGGCAGAATTTTCTACTGAGAACAGATCACGCAGCGCTCAGGTGGCTTTTACAATTTAAAAATCCAGAAGGACAGATTGCGCGCTGTATAGAAAGACTGCAAAACTACGACTTCGAAATACAACACCGGAAAGGAGGGTTGCATGGTAACGCTGACGCGCTATCTCGCGGACCATGTCCATTGGAATGCAAACATTGTTGCAAGGCAGAAAGATGTGAAGGCGTAGTTGACGTCCGACTAACCAACCTGCAACCTGAAGAAAAGTGGGAATTTGCTGCCATAAGAGATTGCCAACTGAAAGACAGTGATTTAACCAGAGTCATGAGCGCTATCGAAATGAACCAAAGACCAACTAAAGAAGAAATGGCTTCAGGAAGCCCATTAGAAAAGACATATTGGATGCAGTGGAATAGCTTAAAGCTGATAAATAGAGTACTGCAACGTACATGGGAA
>OZ016505.1:18640479-18652979 GCA_963966595.1 Physocephala rufipes | reverse complement strand
CAGGTAATGATCATGTAAGTGTATTGGGATGTTCTTAGGTTAACACTTTATATAAAAAAGGTTTCGAGACAGAAATTTTCAGTTTTATTATAGCACAATATATCGTTAACATCAATCAAAGTAAAAGCTCAATATAATGGACGATATAATATTCCAGTGCAAAATCAGCCCAAACAAGTTTTGCTTCATTTGTGCTATATATATTGCAACAAGGAAAGGCAGATGTATCACAGCAAATATAAAAGAAACATATTTATATTATTTTGGATTTCACATGAAAGATCTTGAGAAATCATGGACTCCCAACGTCGTTTGTGACAGATGCCGCCTTACTTTAAATAAGTGACTAACAGAAGGAAAGGAGCATTTGAAGTTTGGAGTTCCTATATTGTGGAGAGAAGTGATTAATCACGAAAAATATTGCTATTTTTGTGTCTGCAATTATTAACGATTGTGGTACCCCCTGGATCCGGAGCCTACCATAGGCTTTAAATTGGTACCACGGGAAACAAGCGATTATAATGAAACAAGCAGTATGTGTGCTAATAGCTTATGCTAATAGTCACACCATCTGGTATATATATATTCCAAGCCCCACATGCTTGTCATTGGGTAGGCCCTTCGGGAGCTTCGTGGTGGCTGTGGTTAAAACCCAAAGTTACGCGGGTACGAGTTTGGATAAGCTCGGGTGTGGTAATGCACTAAATAATTACCGAGTGCCGGGCCCCACAGACTGGCAGAGGTTTTAGATCGGCCTCGACGATACCTTAAGTGGAATGTCCATACCATGCATATGGCTTCCAAAGGTACAAACGCCACGGCTTGGTAACCCGGAGGCACTGGACGCCGGTTGTCGTCATATAACAGAAAAGGTACATTCACAGAGTCTGTACTTGCAACCCCGTGCGGGATGGCCCGCCATGGACTTAAGCCAACACGGCAGGCGTCCATGTAATGCACATAGAGGCGTCTGTCTGCAAAATTAATGGCATAAATGGAAAATATAAAAACAAGTGGGTGTATCCTAATGTCCTTGGTGTTTCGAAACCAATTGCCCACAACGAAGAATTCCCTATTCCAAAGACACCTGCATTGGAAACGTCATTTGAAAGTGACACAAGAACTGAAACTACACCAAAAAGCTCTGCAGTTATTACCCATGCAATAGGACAAGACAAGCTAAATGATCTGGTGCGAGATTTAGGACTACCCAAAAGGAAAAGCGATTTATTACCATCACGCCTACAAGAATGGAAATGCCTCGATACCACTAAAAGGACAACGTACCGGCGCAGAGATAGAAGCTTCTTTCATTTATTCGCAAAGTCAGATAGAATTTGCTTTTGTAGAGACATTGAAGCGCTATTTGAACAGTTCAGAATAAAGCATCAACCAGAGAATTGGCGCTTATTTATTGATAGCTCTACGTGTAGCCTAAAAGCTGCTCTGGTGCATAACGGAAATATATTGCCTACAGTTCCAGTCGACCATGCTGCGGGATCAAAAGAAACATATGATGTTATTTCAAAAAATATTGCAGTTAATACAATACAGCAAATTTAATTGGAAAGTTTCTGCTGACTTCAAAGTGATTGCCGTAATAACTGGTCTGAAAGTGGGTACACAAAATACTGCTGTTTCTTGTGCCTGTGGGATAGTCGCGACAGAGAAAATCATTTTACTCGTCAATATTGGCCAGCAAGAACCGGCTACCAAACCAACCACTATAATGTGAAAAATAAACCACTAGTGCTGCCGGATAAGGTAATTTTGCCTCCACTTCATATAAAACTTGGACTGATGAAGAACTTTGTGAAAGCCTTAAGTAAGGAGAGTGAAGCATTTAAGTATATATGCAAAATCTTTCCTAAAATATCATACGCGAAATTAAAGGAAGGCATATTCGTTGGACCACAAATACGACAATTATTGCGAGACAAAAATTTCATGAAATTATTATCACCGAAGGAATCATCATTCAAGAAAATTGACAAATGGACATCATTCAAGAAAATTGATAAATGGACATCATTCAAGAAAATTGACAAATGACAAAACATAAAAAATTGACAAAAATTCAATTCCCGAGGTAACAGTTTACAACTGATTTTTTTCAAAATAAGTCTTGAAATCTTTATTAAAGGATTACCTGTCATTGCATACCTAGAATTTTTCCTGTTAAATTAGAAATAAAGGAGCTGCGGTTGATTACTCTCATTATATCCGTTATATTTAGTATGATAAAAAAATGTTTTTTTTTTTGATAACTTATAGCATTTTTTAAAAAATTTCACTTTAGAAACTTGAGTTTTCATTTTTGGAGTAATACGTTTTATAACTTATATTGATTGATGATTTCAATATTTTTTCAAAAAATCGAAAAAAAAATATTTTTTCTGACTGCTTTTTGCGATAGAATTGGCATTCCTTAGCTGATTTTAACAAACGTAGTCTTAAAATTTTTGTTAGATAATTACCTTTACTTCCATGGTCGGAAGCTACAGTTAATTATATAAATCTAAGTTTTCGAGATACCAAAAAACGGTTTTTTGATATCTCGAAAACTAAAGCCACAACTAGAAAACATTTTCGGAATCAGCGGAAAATTTTCCTATAGAAAATCACTATCTGGTTTTTGGAGGAAAATTTTGTTGCGCCGTGTAATTTTCAGTTCTATATATATACAAAAGGTGCTTAAAAAAACATAGCAATTTCAATTTATTGATTAATATAATACATGATAAATGTAATAAATCAAAAGGATACAAAAAAAAAGATAAAGTTACAAAATGTGCAAGAAAAGCAATTTTATTATAATTATTACCCAAATTAAACGCTGAGACGGTCAGTGGAATGCACTTAATCGTTTGTCGAAAATGTTGACTTGCAATTGGCGTTCATTGCCCTTAGCCGGACTGAACCCACAGGCCTTCTTTAATTGCAAACTATGCAGATCACTGACCGCTGCTACGTAAATGAATTCATTAAAAAAAGGGGCATACTATTTCATTAAATAATATGATATGTATGCATATCATGACGAAACATCCTCCGCCGCGTTTGGGTTTGTCTCATGAAGCTCAATACTGTTGATGAACTGCGGCAGCCTCGGAAGAGGTTGTGGTGTTTTTGGATCACGAGATTTCCTAGGTCGCCTTACCCATTTGATGATCATGGCAGCAAACAGTACGATTGATAGTATAAGGGCTGAATAACCAATGGTCATATGATACCGGCGATCTGACATTATTTGATTTGGTAACTCGAGAATGTTGTTATTGGTTAATTCATGTTGAAGAGCTGTTAATTCTTGCAGCTGATGTTCGTAGTGCGTTATGTTGCCGGTCGCGTTTCGGACGACGTTGTTCATCAAGAATGATTGTGACAGGTCGGGAAATGAGGTGTATGATGTATGGGCTGTTGTGTTGATGATGTGGCTGGTATGTATTGCTACTGAATCACACTTTAGCGTACATCCTGGGGCTATGTGCATTATACCTGAGTTTTCTAATGTTACTTGCTGAGTTCTGGAGCCGCCCACAGCTATTAGTTTTAACGGATTTCTTGTGGCATAAATCCATTGATTCGCAATGGCCATCTTATTAAATGACACGTTACGATGGGTGATTTGCGCAGAGCAGTGTGTGGTACTTTGATTGTTGAGCAGATTAATTTCGCATGCACATACTTCTGATTCCCTGGTGAATACAGTGGCTATATTTGAGCACAGATATTCCTTGTCTTCTATCGCCGTGCAACTATTGCTTAGTGGGTCTTTCACTGGGAAGTATTGGTCCCTGTGTGGAGTTACGGCTAGCATACTTGTTGCTTGAGCGATGCTAATCATAGTGTTGCCCCTGAAAATTGGAACTGGCAGGATTTTGAACAGCATAAATGGATTGTGATCTGTCAATGGTAGATGCACCTGGAAGAGTGTGTGGTCCTTTGATATTCCTGTCGTAATTTTCATTAGCTGATACAGATTCATGAAGTCCTTGGTTTGGACTGGGAATTGTAAAGATGAATCGATGTGTGTTCTAATGGTTACAATCTCATTTGCTAATTAGTCAGGTGTCATAATTAACGGGTTGATCTTTCCGTGATTGACGTCTGTGAGAACATCCAGGAGTAGGTTTTGAACTCGCTGCATGTCGACCCTTATCATTATTATACCCTTATCACAAGGAATGTAAATATTTCGAAGACCTTGATTCGCAACAGATCGTCACGATTTTCCTTTATTATGCCTCTCAAGTTGCCTAGTTCCTTATCAATTTGAATAAATTTGTGATCAATATTAATCTGATTCGTTTTGATTATGTTCAGGGTGGAGTTTATTATTTAAGTTTGATTCTTCAGCAACTTAATGATGTGGTCTTCGTTTTCACTGACACGCTGAGTTGTTGTTGACATTTCTTCTGCATACTCAAAATCTAGTACTCCGAATAGGAACATTGCCGACAATGTCCAATGCAGCTCTTCTTTGTCGCCGTGGAAAGAACAAGCTATTGTCTAATTGGATCTGATCTTGTGTTTCACTGTATTGAGCCACAAACATGTTACAACCAAGTTGAGTGTGCATCTTTTTGCACAAATTATCGAGTGTAAAGATTCCGTCTCTGTATCTTTTTAAGTTGCTCTGTAGTGGTTGCAAGTCGTAATAAATTATCAGCTTCCATTCAGCCATAATTGTGTGGATTTTGCCTATGTCCTCGAAATGTAAACCGGGTTTGTCGGGAAGAATTGAAAGGGTGACTGAAGACGTGACTGCGAGGGGTAATACGAGAAGTGATGCCAGCATTACCAGGCGAAAAGGTGATATTGCTCTTGACCCCTTTGCTGGCATAATATCTGATTTGTCTGGTGCTTGTTCTGGATCATCGTCAGGTTGCGGGTCTGCGGGCAACGGAGCTAGTCCGTGTATGGGACGCTTCCATATTCCTTTCGCCGTTTTAATTTTTGCCACCCGGGCTATGTTGTCATCACCTTTGTCAACTTCAATGATCCTTCCTAAAGGCCATTCTAGTGGTGGAATATTATCTTCCTTAATTGCGACTAGTCTATTGACTTCAATGTTCTGGCATGAACTTTTCCATCGCGATCATTCATTTGATGCATTTCTCGACATCATTTGATGCACTTCTGGACGATAGATCGTGCTATGGTTTTGCCCTTCAGCGGCCAGAACTTCTGTCTCGTGTATGCAAGTAAAGCCTGTGGACCACAGTGGAGATTATTCTTGTGTTACATTTCCATAATTAGTCTCGTGATTTTGTCACTGTATGGTACCAGTATTGGGAATTTAGCATTATATTGCAGTGAAGAGGATCTGAGTCGACCACCGACTCTTAAAACTCCTTCTTCGTCTATAAAAGGTGATAATCCTAGCAGTGAGCTCGATTTCTCAACGTCTCCCTTCTTTTTTAGCCGATCTATGTCTGTTTTGAAGTCAGCATGCTGCACGACCTTGATGATCACAGTCGTGGGGTTATGTAGCTCTCGTAATGTTAGACGTATTCTTCCTTCTGCCCGCGTAGTAGTTCTTTTCAAATTTCGTATAAATCGAAGGATATATGCAACAACACGCTGAAGAGTAAGAAATTAGTTTCCATGATCGATTTTGTAGATAAGATCTTCGAGGTCGGAATTCGCTGTTGTCAATACGTTAACAGTTTGTTTAAGCTCCTTGTCGGTAGATATTAGATGCTCTCTTTGCGGGGGTAATGGCCAGGTTGTTTCGCTGCCATGTAGAAAACGAGGTCCATAAAACTATATGTTGCAAGCGACAAGTTGTTTTGGAGGCATTCCACTTGAAACCAGGTCGGCTGGATTCTCTTTAGTTCCCACATGACGCCATTGATCAGGCATTGAAAATTCCAAAATTTTGACAACCCTGTTTGCAACGAATGTCTTGTATATAGCCGGTCCAGAGAGAATCCATGCTATAACTATCTGTGAATCCGTCCATAGGTACGTTGGCTAATCTGTATATCCCAATATTGACTTGACCTTATTCATTAACTGCGCACATAACAACGCAGCACATAATTCTAGTCGAGGAATGGTTTGCTTTTTTAGTGGAGCCACTCGTGATTTAGCACTCAATAACCTTACGTATACGGTTTTGTCTGGAAAACTTGATCTTATGTATATAGCTGCTCCATATGCCTTTTCGGATACGTCTGCAAACCCATGTAATTGTATGGATGTCGGACAGGAACTTCTGAACCTGTGTCTTGAGATTTGAATTCCGTTAATGCTGTCGAGTGAACAACGGAAGGTTGTCCACCTCGTATGCATTTCCGCCGGAAGTTCCATAATTCTTGCCAAAATTCCAAGGGGATCAAATATTTTTGCTGTTCCAGAGCAAACTATTCTCTTCGTAATATTAGTTTCTTTGTTCACTATGTTCTTGATGCAGAAGACGTCTAGTTTCGGGACCCATGTTATACCCAATGTCTTTATTGCTGCAGATATGCCACCATTTAGACTCATGTTAACCTCTTGGTCCTCTAAAGCAACGCCCTGTAGAAGTTTTGCATGGTTGGCGCACCATTTTCGTAGCTTGAAACCTCCGGAAGATAGTAATTTGTTGAGTTGCTGCAGCATCTCCATTGCTTCACTTAGGCTAACAGATCCAGCCAAACCGTCATCTACGTAGAAATTTTCTGCTAATAATCTGCTGCCTAAAGGATAATTTGTTGCTCCTTATCAGGATAGTTTTTGTAGACACTTTGTGGAAAGGTAAGTAGCAGATCGGGTACCGTAAGTCACCGTGTTTAGCGTATAGTAATTTAAAGGTTTTTGAGGATATGTTCTCCAAATGATAATCTTATAACGCCTGTCTTCCGGGTGCACTATAATTTTCCGTAACATTTTCAAAACATCGGCAGTGAGCACGAAACGTGGTAATCTGAATTTTAACAACAGAGCGAATAAATCCTCTTGAACTGTGGGTCCATTATGTAAAATGTCGTTTAATGATACTCCGGATGATGATTTTGCGGAGGCGTCAAATACCACACGTAGTTTTGTTGTGGGGCTGTGGGGCTTTGATATACAATGATGAGGAATCACATAGTTTGGTGACAATATTTGGCCATGTGTTATTTGGGTCATGTATCGTCCCTGAGAGTTTCGAGTGGTGTTTAGTGCGAAATGTGCTTCGCATTGAGTTTCGGCTTGTGTCATGCCAGTTTCTGGTTCGTTGATTTCTTCTATTCTCCAAAATTTTTCAATTAGGGTCTCTAGATGACCTTCACTAACACTGCATATTCCACATGTAGCGATGAGATCGGTATTGGCCTTAACTTTGCCTGCGACTACCCAACCTAATAACGTGTTTTGTAAAATGGGTCCATCACCCTTGATTTTAATCTGTCCGACGGAGAGTAACTGGAAATAGAATTCGGCACCCAGAAGAACATCCACTTTATCGGAGCGGGCAAAGTCATCATCTGCTAACTTTATATTTCTTGGTATTTCCCATGTTGAAGTGTCAATTGTCTGCATCGGCTAGCTTGATATTATAGTCGGCAGGACGAAGGCTTCAATTTGAGAAGAGTAGCTATTCGCAACTGAGGAAAATTTGGCGAATACTCGCCTGTCTGCTCTCACGTTACCAGCCCCAACACCCCTAATCCGCAAAGAAGTAGAGCGTGTAGGCATTTTTTCCTCTAAATGCAATAACGTGTTGTGTCTTTTATTACATTTGAGGCAGGATCTCGAGAGGCAGTTGGCCAATTTGTGTGTGGCTTTGAGACAATTGATGCATAAATTGTGCCTTTTAACTAAATCCAATCTTTTTCTTGAAGGCATTTGTAGAAAACGTTTACATGCAAAAAGGGAATGACCTTGGCCGTCACACACTTTGCATTTTGAAAATTGAGCTGATTATGCTGTGGTGGTGGGCAAACTGGTTGTTGCCCTGATACGTTTGTTTTCCTTGCAGAAAGCTGCCTCTAGGTATTGAAAGCGTGATTTCAGGAAACTGAGGAAAGATTTGAAATTTGGTATTTCCCTTGGATTCTGGAGTGATTGCTCGTATAAGAGGTGACTCTGTTTGTCCAACTTCTTTTGTAGTGTGTAAAGAAGGACTGGTCCCCCACGATGCCGTTTCAATGCCTAGATTATTCAATGCGTTCAGACATTCAGTCGTTGTGTCGTGTAAACCCGTTATGAACGCTGCGAAAGTCTCACTGCTGTTTCCAGAAGGTTGTTCCAACAATTTTTGCAAAAGGGTTGATGCTAGGATCCGCTTGTTATTGTAACGATCTTGCAACATTTGCCAAGCTGTATTGTAATTGCTTTCAGTTATTGGTAAATGTTTTATTAGCCTCTCTGCTTCTCCAGTCAGATTGGATTTCGGGTACCACATTTTCTGAATGGTGGATATCTGTTTCTTATGAATTAAATCGTCAAACATTTCGTAGAATTGACGCCACTTCATATAATTTCCATCGAAGGGCTGCCGCGAGATCCTTGGGAGGTGAATGTCTGCATTTAAATAGTATTGCTGTGTTGCGTTCGTCGAGATCCTAGCTCCTTGTGTTAATTCGACTATATGCTTCCTGATTTCTGCCTCAAGGCTCAAGTATCCATCATAGTCGTAACCTTCTGCTGATGGGTCGGTGCTCTCTTCCCATATAAGGAAATTTAATTCCTCGATTTGTCGCCTCAGCTGGCGGATATTATATATATATATATATATATATATATATATATATATATATATATATATATATATATATATATATATATATATATATATATATATATATATATATATATATATATATATATATATATATATATATATATATATATATATATATATATATATATATATATATATATATATATATATATATATATATATATATATATATATATATATATATATATATATATATATATATATATATATATATATATATATATATATATATATATATATATATATATATATATATATATATATATATATATATATATATATATATATATATATATATATATATATATATATATATATATATATATATATATATATATATATATATATATATATATATATATATATATATATATATATATATATATATATATATATATATATATATATATATATATATATATATATATATATATATATATATATATATATATATATATATATATATATATATATATATATATATATATATATATATATATATATATATATATATATATATATATATATATATATATATATATATATATATATATATATATATATATATATATATATATATATATATATATATATATATATATATATATATATATATATATATATATATATATATATATATATATATATATATATATATATATATATATATATATATATATATATATATATATATATATATATATATATATATATATATATATATATATATATATATATATATATATATATATATATATATATATATATATATATATATATATATATATATATATATATATATATATATATATATATATATATATATATATATATATATATATATATATATATATATATATATATATATATATATATATATATATATATATATATATATATATATATATATATATATATATATATATATATATATATATATATATATATATATATATATATATATATATATATATATATATATATATATATATATATATATATATATATATATATATATATATATATATATATATATATATATATATATATATATATATATATATATATATATATATATATATATATATATATATATATATATATATATATATATATATATATATATATATATATATATATATATATATATATATATATATATATATATATATATATATATATATATATATATATATATATATATATATATATATATATATATATATATATATATATATATATATATATATATATATATATATATATATATATATATATATATATATATATATATATATATATATATATATATATATATATATATATATATATATATATATATATATATATATATATATATATATATATATATATATATATATATATATATATATATATATATATATATATATATATATATATATATATATATATATATATATATATATATATATATATATATATATATATATATATATATATATATATATATATATATATATATATATATATATATATATATATATATATATATATATATATATATATATATATATATATATATATATATATATATATATATATATATATATATATATATATATATATATATATATATATATATATATATATATATATATATATATATATATATATATATATATATATATATATATATATATATATATATATATATATATATATATATATATATATATATATATATATATATATATATATATATATATATATATATATATATATATATATATATATATATATATATATATATATATATATATATATATATATATATATATATATATATATATATATATATATATATATATATATATATATATATATATATATATATATATATATATATATATATATATATATATATATATTGTTACGTTATTTGAAAATTCTACTCTGAATATTTCAGGTTCGATCACTGGATTGTGAATAATCCAATAAAACACTTTATTTAGCTGTTGTGTTTAATCTAAATTTATTTGTCAGTTTTATTTAACCACTTTTACTCGCAACTATTTACTTTACAATTCTGTACTTTCACTTTGTAACTTGCACTTGCGTGATGTGTTCACCTCAGTAGTCAGACACGAATTGATTGACAGCTGTCAGCAGCCGTCGTATTTATACCCAGCTCTAGCGATAAAGAAAGGGTCTGGAATGTGCTTGACATTTCTTAGTGTGGCTGTGTTGTATGGTGTGATTATTGTGAAACGTATGAGTCATGTCAAACATGTGTAATGTTTGTGTAGTGTGAATGTTGATTATCGTGAAATGACACATGTGTCAGTTTCGCTTTAACGTGAAGGGTAGAACGTTCGGGTGCGTTCTACCATTTTCCGTATCACTGCCCTCCGCTTAAGTCTGATCGTCCCGATCAGACATCGTATTCCATCCACAACTTTTAGTTTACCCTTCCTTTGTGATAGGTTTTGTATTCGATATACAACATCGTTCAGCCGTTTTATAATTTTATAGGGACCTTCCCATGACGTCTGTAGCTTTGGCGACATACCCTTTTTTCTTTGTGGATTGTACAACATAACCAATTCACCTTCCTGGAATCCTTCCGAGTTCATAGCTCGATCGTAACGGTCTTTAATTTTATTACTCATCAGTTGCATGTGCTCCCTTACTTGCTGGTGTATTTCGTCCATATCCGACTGCAGCATTTCCCAATAGGGATTACCCTTTTCAGCAAGGTTCGTGCATTTGCCAAATTTCAGGTCTGATGGTAATCTCAAGTCTGTTCCAAAAATAACTCGTGCTGGTGAATGTGATGTGGTTTCATGGACTGCTGACCGATAAGCCATTAAAAACATTTGAATGTGCTTGTCCCAATTGCGCTGACATTTGTCCACTACCTTGCGTAAATGTTCCTCTAGCGTACGGTTGAACCTCTCTACCATTCCGTCTGATTGTGGGTGTAAGGCAGTTGTTCGAGTTTTCTTGATTCCAAGCAATGAGCACATTTCCTGAAATATGGCAGACTCAAAATTTCGTCCCTGATCGGAGTGCAACTCGATTGGTACGCCAAATCTTGTAACCCAATTCTGCACAAAGGTTTCTGCCACAGTCTTTGCTTCTTGGTTTGGTAAAGGGTACACCTCAGGCCACTTACTGAAGTAGTCCATAACTACCAACACATATTTATTTCCGGAGTCACTAGTCGGAAATGGTCCAGCTACATCCATTGCTACGCGTTCGAAAGGTGCTCCTGCATTGTACTGGTGGAATTTGCCTCTACTTCTAAACTTCGGTCCCTTAGCAGTCGCGCATTGTTTACAGCTTTGGATCCATTCTGCGACTGATTCCTGGCAATTTGCCCAATAAAACCGCTGTTTTATCTTTTCTAGTGTCTTTGTGACACCGAGATGCCCTCCGCTTGGCCCCTTATGAAATTCCATCAATACATCTGCTATTCTGGACTTAGGCACGACGATCAAATTGCGCGTGTATTTTCCATCCTTGCTTTCCCATGTACGTTGCAGTACTCTATTTATCAGCTTTAAGCTATTCCACTGCATCCAATATGTCTTTTCTAATGGGCTTCCTGAAGCCATTTCTTCTTTAGTTGGTCTTTGGTTCATTTCGATAGCGCTCATGACTCTGGTTAAATCACTGTCTTTCAGTTGGCAATCTCTTATGGCAGCAAATTCCCACTTTTCTTCAGGTTGCAGGTTGGTTAGTCGGACGTCAACTACGCCTTCACATCTTCTGCCTTGCAACAATGTTTGCATTCCAATGG
>OZ016505.1:18627979-18635479 GCA_963966595.1 Physocephala rufipes | reverse complement strand
CAATCATTGGTGAATCCAAGACTTGTTCCGTCTATGAAATCACTTCTTGACTTCCTTGAAAGTCGATTCCGCTATTACGAAGCAATGAGTAGTAATAATGTCTCAAAACAAGGAAATTCATCAAGAGCAAACTCCTTAGTGGCAACGAAGCCTAAGGAATCACGAAATGTTGCAGCATTAACTTGTAAATGCTGTAGTTTGGGATCACATCCAATGTTTACTTGCAGAAGATTTTTGCAAATGCCAATTCTAGAACGATTAAAGTTCGTACGCAGCAACAAACTTTGTTTAAACTGTTTGAAAGTCGGACACATGGCAGGGCAGTGCGTATCTAGAAGTTGTGTTAAATGTAACAAGAGACACAACACTTTACTTCATACAGAAGATGAAATTAAAGAAAAACCAAAAGCTGACGTTGCTGTGAAATCAGAAAAGGACTCAACAACAATGACAATTGCAGCTACCAGAACTAATAGCTTGCGCCCATATGTTCTTCTTAGCACTGCTATTTTGACCCTAGCATCCAATACTGGACAGACCGTAGACTGCAGAGCCCTTCTCGACTCCGGCTCTCAAGTTAATCTTGTTTCCAGTCGGTTAATAAAAAGATTGGGAATCACTCCAAAATCTGTGTCATTGTACATTCAGGGGATTGGCAGCAGCGGGAAAAGATCTCAGCATCGCGTCAACGTCGGTTTACATTCAAAGATAAACGGCTTCACTACAAGATTAGAAGCTTTTGTACTATCAGAAATTATATCACCACAACCCTCTCAACATTTTAACATTGTGAATTGGCCGATTCCAGAAAATATAAAATTAGCTGACCCAAATTTTAACTGCCCTGATAAGATCGATGTTTTACTTGGGGCGGAAATTTATCATCAACTGCTGTCCATCGGTCAAATTCAACTAGGAGAAAGTCTTCCGACATTACAGAACACAACTTTAGGATGGGTGCTTTCAGGAAAGATAGCAAGTGAACAATTACAATCAGCAACATGTGGAATGTGCACTGACGATGACTTTATCATGGATTCAGCAATTGAACGCTTATGGAAGCTAGATGAAGTAGAATCAAACAATCAGAATTTCTCACCATCAGAGCAACGATGTGAATCGCATTTCGCACAAAATACTACCAGATGCAATGACGGACGATTTATGGTAAGGTTACCATTTGCTGATAATCAGAAGGCCTTAGGAGAATCCAAAAAGGTGGCTTTGAACCGGTTCCTTGCTCTTGAGCGTCGGCTTTCGAAGGACGAAGAAACTAAACAGCAGTATATTGCCTTTATGAAAGAATACAAGGCGCTAGGGCATATGACAAAAATAGATATTGAGTCTGTTTTATCACCAAGTTATTTCATTCCTCATCATTGCGTGCGTCAGCCTGGGAGTATTACCACTAAATTGCGTGTTGTGTTCGATGCTTCAGCTAAAACAGCCTCAGGGTATTCTCTTAATGACCTACAGTACACTGGACCAGTTGTCCAGAGCGATCTTTTTTCCATCCTCCTACGGTTTAGGATACCACGTTTCGTTTTCACGACAGATATTGAGAAAATGTATAGGCAGATTCTTGTACATCCAGACGAGCGAAGGTACCAAATTATCATTTGGAGGGAGCAGCCTACTTCACCAATTGAATACCACGAACTCAACACTGTCACCTACGGGACCAGGTCAGCACCATACATCGCAACTAAGTGTCTTCAAACGTTAGCAAAGAAAAATATTGTAAAATATCCTCTTGGATCACAAGCTTTGACGAATAACTTTTATGTCGATGACTGCCTGAGTGGATCTGACAGTTTAGTTGCAGCCATGGAAACGCAGAAACAACTTAAGCAGATTTTAAAATCAGCTGGCTTCATTCTTCACAAATGGTGTGCTAATCACCCACAACTGCTTCAAGGGGTTTCAGAAAACAATCAAGAAGTCGACCTGGATTTATTACATAGCAATGACCAGTCTGTAAAAACGCTTGGATTAACCTGGCTTCCTAAAGCTGACCATCTTTGCATCAAGGTTAACGTTAATTTGAGTCAAAGAATCACAAAACGTTCAGTCAGCTCTGATCTAGCAAGGTTGTTCGATCCTTTAGGAATTTTGGCACCAATCGTTGTAACTGCCAAGATTTTCATACAGGAGCTGTGGCAATTGAAATTGTCTTGGGATGAAGCATTGCCTGCAGCATATCACACCAAGTGGACGAAATTTATGAGCGAGCTGCCTCAAATCAATAACCTTAAGGTCTCACGACACGTATTCTCCGGAAGCAAGCCAAAATCGATTCAATTGCATGCCTTTTCTGATGCATCCGAAAAGGCATTTGGCGCTGCGATATATATTCGGTCTTGTCTGGAGGATGGAAGGGTGCTAATGAGGTTACTATGTGCTAAGTCTCGAGTGGCCCCTTTAAAACGTCAAACTCTGCCGAGACTGGAATTATGTGCCGCAGTCCTAAGTGCTCAATTAGCAACTTGAGTAAGGACAGATTTGATGATCCAGGATTCACCAACATTCTTTTGGACTGATTCTTCCATAGTACTGTCCTGGATAAACACATCATCATCAACATTTCAAACTTTCGTAGCCAACAGGGTGTCTACCATCCAAGAATTGACATTACCCGAACAATGGCGTCATATCACTTCCAAGAACAACCCGGCCGATGTGTTGACCAGAAATTTATCGCCAAATAAGTTGATTGAATGCAACTTGTGGTTCTATGGTCCTATCTTTCTGCATGGTAAAGAAAGTGGATGGCCTTCGAAAATTCTGCCTATAATTCATGATGATTCCGAAAAACGGCGGAATTTCCCTTCAGCACTGGCCACCACTGACAACAGTTCATTAATCTACACGATTAATCACTCAAACTCGTTCGGGAAGCTTCAGAGAATCATAGGATATATGAGACGTTTCATATCTCATGCGAGAGGTAGTCCTCGGACATCTGATATTTCGTTAACACCGAAAGAAATTGATGACGCGCTCATTACCATCGTTGGAGTGATACAAAGGGCTGACTTTAGAGATGACATCAAGCAGCTAAGAAAACACAAAGTCGTAAGCAAAAGCAGCTCACTTATACACTTATCACCATTTCTAGATGATCAAAATATCTTGAGAGTTGGAGGAAGGTTAAAGGCTTCACAACTGCCGTTCGATGCCAAACATCAAATGTTACTTCCATATAATGACCCATTGGTGAAACTCCTTTTTGAGAAAATTCATAAAGAGAGCAAGCATTGCGGGCCTCAGGCACTCTTAGCTCAGTCAAGACAACGTTTTTGGGCAATCAATGGTAAAACGATGGCTCGAGCAACGGTTCAGCGTTGCATAAGGTGCACTAGAGCAAGGCCTCAGCTGTCTCAACAGGTTATGGGAAACTTGCCAATTACTCGGGTGACTCCATCGCGACCTTTTGTCAACACTGGGTTAGACTACTGTGGTCCTTTCTGGGTCCATTATAAAATACGAGGAAAGAGACCTCACAAGGCATACATAGCTGTTTTCTGTTGCTTCGCTACGAAAGCTGTCCATTTCGAATTAGTTACAGATTTAACTACAGAAGCTTTTCTTGGAGCTCTAAGACGTTTCATTAGTCGGAGAGGGCATTGTCAAAACATCTATTGTGACAACGCCACAAATTTTGTTGGTGCACAAAATAAATTAGCAGAACTTGCATCCACAATTCATTCAACAGATGGTCATGAAAAGATTACAAATGAATGCAGCAATAAAGGTATCAAATTCAATTTTATACCTCCAAGAACGCCCCATTTCGGTGGTTTATGGGAGGCTGCAGTGAAATCAGCAAAGCATCTATTATTAAGAAGTGTAGCAACAGCATCTCTTACATACGAAGAGCTCGAGACAGTTGTAATTGAAGTAGAGGGTATATTGAATTCTAGACCATTAACTCCTATGTCAGAAAGCCCCGATGATCTCACAGCTTTAACTCCGGGACACTTCCTCATAGGGCAACCGATAACTTCACAAATTGACGTTAATGCTGTTTCACCAAAAACAAATTTATTGACACGATGGAAATTAGTATCCCATTTGAAGCAAGAGTTCTGGAAAAGGTGGTCTCGAGAATACCTGAATGAGCTCCAGTACAGGCGCAAGTGGAAGGAACAGTGTCAAAATATAAAACCTGGTGACATGGTGATTGTTAAAGAAGATAATGTTCCAGTCATGCAATGGCCCTTAGGAAGAGTAACCAGGATCTACCACGGAGACGATGGAGCTGTACGAGTCGTTGATGTAAAAATGGCGTCTGGAGAATGGAAACGTCCGATTCATCGGTTGGCACCTCTGCCCATTACTGAAGACAACCTGGTAGATGAAGAGGAAGATTCAAATGAGGTTCCGCGGAAGAGAAAGAAAACAACATATTCTAATGTCATCACTGGGATCCTAATTCTGATGCTATTGCTTCCAGCTGTTATTGCGTCAGGAATCAAAAACTTACAGTTCAATTCTAACATCGGTGTGCATTTCGAAGGGATCGGTCGGACAAAGATTTCTAGGACAGAATGGAAACTTTTAGTTTACTATGATCTGACGTCGTACTGGACAGATCTCCAACTTCTATCAAACGGGATATCAACTCTAGATAATTTATGTCAAGACATTCAAGAGAAGAGTACCTGCGTGAATATATTAAGCAACCTAGAACACACCGTATCAGGTCTCAAGTTGGACAATAGTCTTTTAAAAGTCAGACGTGCAAAAAGAGGGGCAGTTAACATAATAGGAAATATAGCGAACTCTTTGTTTGGAGTCTTAGACTCGGAATATGCTCAACAGATGTCTAAAACAATTTTACAAATCAGAGAGAACGAAGAAGTCCTCACGCAGTTTATTAAAAATCAGACATCAATTATTGACTCAACGATTAATATATTCAAGCAAGATCAAGCGGCAGTGAAAAGGAAATTCGACGAGCTTGACGTACAGTTCAGAGAAGTTCAAACAGCAATACGAGAAAATAGAATTGAGCAAAATCAAATCAAAACGATTCAAATGTTCACCTCAATTGCTATGCAATTAATGATGACAGCGACATCATTGCAACAAATACAGTCATCAATATTGGATATCATTGCAGATTCTCATCACGGAAAAATCAGTCCGATGATATTATCCCACGCTCAGTTGCAAAATGAGCTGTTCAGAATTCGAAATCAACTTCCTGGATCACTACAACTTCCAGTTGATCAAAGTAATTTTTTGCAACTTTACAAATTGATGACTGTAAAAGGAGGATTTTCTAAGGATCATGTGGTTTTTGACATAGATTTACCACTATGCGAGTTAAATCAATTCGATTTATACAGAATGTTTCCCATACCCAATGCAGTTCATGGCGACATGCTCTCCATAAAAGCATGTAATGACATTTTAGCTATCAACCCACACAAAGATCACTACTTTCCAATGAGTATGAAGCAATTGGAAACATGTGTTCTATTGAACAAGGATGAATATCTATGTGGTAATATTTACCTAACTCATAACATAGGTGCAGAAGTTTGCCATTGTGAGGTACAACTATTCAACAACGAAACGCCTCTGCGCTGTAATGTAGTTCATGTAACCAGCAATTCAACTTGGACTCCAATAAACACCAGGAATCAATGGATGTATTCCTTGAGAAATCCTATACGCGTAACCACAATATGTGAAGAAGAAATGCAACAAATAATCCTGAAAGGATCAGGAATTCTAACCGTGGAACCGCAGTGCACCATTAAGCAAAAATCAATTATTATTCAAGGGCACCAGAAATATTCCAGCATCATTCACACATCTTATACAAGACTATCCAACCTCACCGACATGACGTCAGAAGACATACATCTCAACTTCCAGAAAATGAACGAAACCTACCACGATCAAATAAGAAATTTAAGTGACCTTCAAAAGTCAAGCATTTTTCATAGCAATCCTGACCTGCACAATCAGATTCAGAAATTACAGTATCATCAATCGTCGGTATCGTATATAGGTTTAGTACTGGTCATCATTTTCAGTGTTCGAGTAGCTTGGGTACAATATTTTAAACGTCACCTGAAGACAGAACAACACACAACTCCACAACCAGCTCCACGTCAGCCAAATTCTTCAACCGACTTCGTAGTCACAGTTTCTTGAACTTCGTTCAAGGTGGGGCAGAATATGTACAAATGCACAAAAAAGCTGTATCAGCACAAAAACACAACAACAATTATGACCGTCAAAAAGCGGTCAGCGGTCATATTCATGTCCCACTGCCGAAAATTGATCACGATGGCACGTTTGCCAAATATAACTTCCGCATTTAAAAGGTGCTAACGCTGGCTAACGTTGATTGATAATGATAATGATGTTGTGTTACAAATTTACGGAATACAAACTGGCACACTTTCGAGCGCAATTTCCTGCTGCTCATATTACTTTAAGATTAATTAGATTATTGTTTTTATTGATTGTTCTTTTTTATTGACTTAATTGTAATATTTTTACTATAAATATTGATATTCTGTTGAATAAAAGGGAGTTACTTTGTGACCACCAAACATTCGTGTTCTCATTACTAGTGGCTGTATTACGGTTTAAGTGCCTAATACAACACATCAAGCTAAAGAGAATAGATTACAGTTAAAGTGCTGTAATACTATTCAAGGTACGATAACAGGACAATAGGTTGCAGTTAAAGTGCTGCAATCCTATTTAAGTACAGTGATCACAACACAAGGTGGCAGTTAAAGTGCTGCAACTCTTGAAAACTACAGTGAACACAACAGCTCTCAAATCATTGAGGAATACGCGGAAAACGCTCCGTGTACAATATATATATATATATATATATATATATATATATATATATATATATATATATATATATATATATATATATATATATATATATATATATATATATATATATATATATATATATATATATATATATATATATATATATATATATATATATATATATATATATATATATATATATATATATATATATATATATATATATATATATATATATATATATATATATATATATATATATATATATATATATATATATATATATATATATATATATATATATATATATATATATATATATATATATATATATATATATATATATATATATATATATATATATATATATATATATATATATATATATATATATATATATATATATATATATATATATATATATATATATATATATATATATATATATATATATATATATATATATATATATATATATATATATATATATATATATATATATATATATATATATATATATATATATATATATATATATATATATATATATATATATATATATATATATATATATATATATATATATATATATATATATATATATATATATATATATATATATATATATATATATATATATATATATATATATATATATATATATATATATATATATATATATAT
>OZ016505.1:18603276-18627779 GCA_963966595.1 Physocephala rufipes | reverse complement strand
ATATATATATATATATATATATATATATATATATATATATATATATATATATATATATATATATATATATATATATATATATATATATATATATATATATATATATATATATATATATATATATATATATATATATATATATATATATATATATATATATATATATATATATATATATATATATATATATATATATATATATATATATATATATATATATATATATATATATATATATATATATATATATATATATATATATATATATATATATATATATATATATATATATATATATATATATATATATATATATATATATATATATATATATATATATATATATATATATATATATATATATATATATATATATATATATATATATATATATATATATATATATATATATATATATATATATATATATATATATATATATATATATATATATATATATATATATATATATATATATATATATATATATATATATATATATATATATATATATATATATATATATATATATATATATATATATATATATATATATATATATATATATATAATATATATATAATATATATATATATATAATAAATATAGTATATATATATATATATATATTTATATATATATATATATATATAAATATTATATATATATATATATATAATATATATATATATATATATATATATATATATATATATATATATATATATATATATATATATATATATATATATATATATATATATATATATATATATATATATATATATATATATATATATATATATATATATATATATATATATATATATATATATATATATATATATATATATATATATATATATATATATATATATATATATATATATATATATATATATTTCTCACTTTTGAATCAGTCTATAAATAAAATATTATAATTCAGTAAACCAAAACCCAACATTAATATAGTTAGCATTTATTTCATTATAATAAACAATAAAGCGAATTACAAGTTACTTCTCCGGTATAAAACGATGCTCAGGTAATTATATTTCACTGTAATATGTTTGGTGGTGTGTTGATATTAAAAATCAATTATAGAGATCTATAAGTTTAATTTAGATTTTAAAAATTATATATTTCACATTGATTTGGGCGATCGTCCATCTTTATAGCACCCCATTGAGAAGCTCGAAGGAGCTCGATGACAAATATGGTGTTATACTCGTTAGCAAAAACACAACACACAAGAACAACAGCGAACGAGTTCTCACACGATGTGTCCATGAGTTCAACAAACTATAAAAGATGGTCATTTTAACGAATTTCTTATTTACAGCAACGAGTGTCCTATCTCTTTATCACTGCTTTTTTGGAAAGTCCGCCAACTTGAATTTAGAAACATTCAAATATTAGACAAAAGCAATGTCATATATCTAAAACTAAGCAGGTAATGAGAACGCCTGATATACAGTTTGAAATATCTTTTCGGCTTATCTTAGTAAACGATAATACTAACTATTTTATGAGCTTCACTATATAATTTTTTATTATCATTAATATTAAAACAAATTATATAAACTATATAAATGATCGTCATGAAAACAGCTATGTTTTGTCGTGATTACAGTCTTTATTGTGGCTTATGATCCTTTCCGCAGCCGAAGGCCGCGAAGAGTGTATTTTACGAACTGAGGATAGTGGTCCTTGCTGCGACCGAAAGCAGCCATATATGAATACCATATAGTGGCTTTTGATTAGTGAAAACTTTGCGTCAATGTACTTGCTTTGGAGAAGAAAGGCATTAAAAGGAAAATATGTTCTTAATTTAACAAGTATTACTCTAACTCCTAAACTATAAAGACCGCGACAAAAAATACATTAGCCAATAAAAATATCTTTCAAACGGTATATCAGATGTGCTGATACCTTACTAGGTTGTAGAGATATAATATTGCCTTCATATGACATTTGGGTACTTCTAAATCCAAAATGGAGTCATTCCCCACAAACATTTTCATCTACTTATCTCTATTATTTTGAAATTTGGGTGAAATTTGGGTTAAAGAAATTCAAAACTATCGGGATTTGGATTGTATCCCATACTCGTTTGGCGTAAAATTGCATATTATATATGACTCATGCATATTAGATATATTCGTTCTTCAACACATTTAAGCTCTATTTTTCGAACTAAATATAGTACCTCTAAATATAGTGCTTCTTGAATGCAGTTTCGATTTGATTTAGGTTTTCGAAGACGATGTCAAGTGTACCCTAACGTAAAATTATTTTAATTTGAGAAACAGATGTGTAATGTTTAAAATTATTTTTTATTGCAAAAGTTTAAATTAAAAAGAAATAGATAAAAAGACTAAAAATTCAAACCATTCCTAATATTGTACAGATTTAAATTTCAATAATTGATGAAAATCAACTGCAATAAGTATAAATGTCCAAAACCTAAATAGTAAAGAGCAATGTATATTTGCCTATATATCCCACCGTCCGATATTCTCGTGTTCACTATTTTTGCTTTTAAAAAGACTTTTTCTCTTAAAATAACTATATAGAGCGACAAAAATATATAGTACAGATATTCGTAAATCGATCAGCGTCTCGAACAGCCAAAACCATAAATATATTTGGTTTTGGTTTAAATTTACAATTACAATGGAATTTTTTGGTTTTGCGTGTCAAAAACAATCTGGTTTATTCTGGAAAATCTATTATGTAAAAGATCTGTTATTCTGTTATAAGTTTTCATATGAAAATTCGAATTGTCAAATTTTCTTTTATGTTTTCCGTAATTGGTATTCTGTGCGACACAATTTTTTTTGAAATCTGCTATAATCTGTAGCAGGATAAAAGTGAGATTATTTTGCCTTTTATCACAACAAATTCAAGAAAAAAATCGATATTTATATACTGCACCAAATCAGGAATGCTAACAGACGAAGGCAAAGGTAACAAGAGAAACTAAATTAATCAAATACATTTAAATTAAACATTTTATAATTTCCAATACGATTAGACGCGATCATAGAATGAATTTGCTGGAATTACGAGCAAATAGTAAGACCTTTGATTTACGGGACACGAGATTTATTCAATTGTTTAGAATAGATAAATACATAATATGTATACAATGGAGTCCGAGCACTTCCTGGCTGAAGATAATTTAGAAGTAGAGGGAAACCATATTGCTAGCATAATAGAGGCCAATTAAGAAAGAAACAGAAATGAATGGCACAGTTTGGGAGCCAGGGTTCGCGAGCGATACGCATTAAATTTGTAATATGTATTATTTAATTGATAAATTAATTAATTATAATAAAAATTGAAAATTGAATTATGACCGTAGTTCTCTTATTGCAGCAGCAATTTCCTTTTGGGCATTGACCAAATCAGTCATTTTCGCAATTATCTTGTCAAGCCTGGCATTTATGGCGTCAGATTGATTTTGTCGATTTGCTTCAGACCACTGCACAACTTCGTTTAAATCATCTGCTGCAATTTAGAAGAATCCTATTCATTAAATGGAACTATATGTACACAAAAAACTTTACACAAAAATACCGTCTCTTCTTCTCCGTTTACAGGTGTTTGTCTTTTCGGGAATATTTGCTTCAGGAGATTTAGCGTCCTCCACCTGTACGTCAATATCTTCGCAGCAGCCCACAGCTGAAACCCCTAGATGGCCGTCTACTAAAATCGTTCCCCAACACCCCATTGCTCCCTCCTCTAACTTTTTCTAATCAGAGGAAAGTTGAGGACCACCACCAGTTTTACATCAAGCTGCTTTCGCGATTCGCAATTTATGTGTCACCGAATATCTCCAGTTATCAAAAACCTAGAACTTGTCTATTTGAAAATGCTTTAAGTGTAAGATAAAAATACACTACCAATTTTCCATTCTTTTATAGCTGCATTCAGCTGGCCACAAAGTTCGGCCCACTCCTTCTGGACACTATCGTCTGACGGGCTCCTTATTGCCATTATTGGCTTTGCCTCTAAATATGAGCAATATATTTATTTTTGCTCAAATGCAATTTTTTTCTGGCGCTTTCCTAAAAAAGTTTGTTGGTATTGTTAATTTTTTCATCTTTATTATTATAAATTCACCTACTTTTTTCAACTTTCATGTTTTTGAAATATTTGAATTGGAGAATTAGATTCGTTATTTTTTGAGATTAATTTTTTGACGACTGTCATTGTAAAAAGATTTTCACTTTCGAACACTATAACAGGCTATCGTAAAAGTTCGAAGAACAGAATCTCATTTGTAAAAGATCTGTTACGGTCATGTCTGTTACAGATTCGTAACAGAAATTCATAACAGGATAAAATATTTTCCAGAGTAGACCTGAATAATGCCTAAAAACGCTAAAAATTCATAATATATTTTCCCGATAACATGCATTTTACCTACCGTCTCGCTATAGGAAGACTCTTTTTGAACCCTTAAGTTTTCAAATTTGTTAAGAACGTGTATTTACCGTGTAATATGGCATTCCGAGTGACCTAAATGACGTAATTTATGGTATTTTCGTAATATATTCGTAACAACAGCAAAATTACGAAAAAATTATATAATATAGCCATGCAATTCTTGTCATATAAATCACAATTTATCATAAATTACACAGAAAATAGTCTGGCGTTGTTTTTCATGACTTCATTGACATTTGGAAAAATTAATTAAATTAAAATTAAAGTGTTATTTCTGGAAAACAAATGAAATGAAAATTTTGAATTTCAGAAAAATTAATTGAAAAATGAATGAAATGATATAATTAGAGTCAGGAAACCTTAACTTTGCGGGGTGAGGTAAATAACCCACACATTATAAGAAATAAATTTCGGCGAATTAGCGAGCCATGGTCACGATTTCACACCTGCAGTTGTGCGTTCAGTGAATCAGTGAATCTTTTCACAGCAATAAAACAATAATACGAAACAGTCAAAAGTAATTAAGTTCACCCGCTCCGAACGCATGTAATTTATATCTAAATAGCATAATTACAATTCTCCTTAAAAAGTCACTACGAACAAGACATAAAACAAGACTTGGATAGGCATGCTGGGCTACACACAGATGCAGTCCCATACACAATCAAAAAACCACACCTTTAAACTAATTTTTTTGTGCTTCCGACGAGAGATGAACTGATAACAAAATTATCTCCGATCTCTAGCAAAGATAGTTACAGGGGCTAACTTCTAGTAACAACAAATTTGGTAAGCGGAATTGAAATGCTGTAATTTGCTAACATCCAGTCTTGTCGAGGGTTTTGCGTCTACGTGGAATCGTTGTTAGGGATGTCGCAACTCTTTTTGGAAGGAATGTCGCAACTCTTTTTGGATAGTATAAAAATTTTATTAAGAGCCTCTACTTAGTTCAGTTACATTCTGGAAATATCAGAATGAGAGATATGGTAAGAATATGGAGTTGGTAGTAATTTATATCACATCAATGGATGAATGTTTATTTCTTATGGTCTGATTATGCTGCCTTAAGGGCTACTTTGCAATTGTCAAAACGCTATCATTATATGGCGTTCGTGTGTGTGTTGCTGCAAAAGATGACACTTGGCCGGAGCCTTACCCAAATATCAAACCGATTTTGATATTCTCTCAAGTAGCGTAAATTGACAGTTCAATCGTGCTGCCACATCGCTTCTCTTCAAAATCTGATGGTGCAATGTAGCCATATCTGTAAAAACTTATTCTTTGGCTTAATAAACGTTCAAGGGTTTGTTCGTAATTGAGACTTTTACCATGAAACTCAATCTGGCACCAATCCAAAAATTTTTTAAACATTTTGCATAAAATGTATAGTAAAACAATAGAAATATTTGTTATTTGCTAATATGAACGAGGAAAAACTCATAAATCTATCCAGTTCTAGTTCCAGTTGTATAGAATCCCGTTCTATACAAAAAACGCCTGTTTTTCCTCCTTCGCAACCACTCTGCGCACTGTTCTATAAATTCCATAACATTGCATCACTCCATGATTGGACAGTACTGTAGTGAAGAATTTTTTAATTCACTATTGAGTATTTTAATTAGTGTTAAGAACTATCAAATAAAAACTATCGAGTTATTCGATAGTTGTAAATTATTCATTCATTCGATAGATTTTGGTAATCCAAACATTATTCAACGAGTGAATATGTCTCCCAGTATTGGTAATTACTATAAACTACAGAATAATTCAAATATTCGGAAGTTCATAGTAATTCAAAAATAATTCAGAGATTAAAAACCGATACCCGATTAATCAAACAAGAGCAACAAGTCTGTTGATTATGTTGTCAACACATGAGTTGAAAACGAGTAGGTCGATTAAATGAATGAATAAATGAATGAAAAATATAATTCAATAGTTAAAATCATTCAGTCATAACTATCGACAATTGAAATCAATTGATAGTTACCAACACTAATTTTAATATTAATATTAATACATTAATTATTTTCGAAACCACAAATTACCACGGACACAAGGTAAAATAAAATAAAGGAAGTATGTCGAATCAATAATCAACATAAAATGTCTCATACTTGACGTGGTTTGTCAGAAATTTCCAAATCTGTTAAATTTATGAAACGGGATCAAATTATTAGGTCTATAAGCAAAATAAGTTCAATTTATGGATGGAAGAAAAGAAGCCTACATATGGTACCAGCATAAATTTAGGGCCTTAGTACTGACCTGAAGCCGACGAAAGTTTTGCGCACTTCAATAATTTGGAGAGTTTCGTCAAAGCCAGCGTCGCTGTTTCTCCAATCGTTACTTTTTGCGTAATAAGGCCCTTAATGTGTAGCTGTTAAAGCAAAGAATTAACTATTAAATGCTTGGAGAATATAATACAATACTACTATCGGTTTTATATTTTATTGGAAAATATAAAATAATACTTTTATTGGTTAAGGAAGCAATTAAGGTAACGGGAAAATAAAGTGCGTTCAATGAGCAAATGTGTACCAATATTGCACCAATATACCCAAAACAATTTGAAAATATCCACAGATAAATGCTTGATTCATGCTAGTGGCAACGCTCGCAAAATTGATCTGCAAACACGAAACGGTGTTCGGAGATCTCATTTCCCCTTTTTTACAAATTTGTCCTGCTCAGCCAAGTTTGCGCAAAGGCAGCATAATCAGGCCATTAGTTTCATTTCGTTAATTATTTTATTACAGGAAAAAGCGCGATACTCCTAAAGAAATTTATATATTTTCCAATTTGGTATTGAAGGAATTCATTTAAATCTCAAAGACGTGATTTTTCCCCCTGTTTTCAAAATTTATTATATTGAAATACTTCAATAAAGTTTTGTTGAAGGAATAAGTCTCTTTTAAAATGCCCAAAAGAAAGTCACAACAAACATCAGAATTCTTTCCGTTAAATGTCACGAACACGTTCTCGCTTAAGATGAAACAACTCCAACGCGATTTCAGCGACGGCGACAATAGAATTATTATTTCTTGAAGCATTGATTTTGTAGTATACGTACGATTCCATCTTGAAAGCATTGGAACTAACCTATGATCGACCTATGGTGCGAAATATGCTTATATTAATATATTATTAGCTAAACACCTGCCAACTGGATATATTTACTGCTATCGATTAGCGAGCAAAAATTTCCAATTCGCAAGCTTACCTTTAGCACTGGTCAGTTTCCTTCGGGAAAGAATATAATTTTTTACCGCTGGGGAAGTCCCTGCAGTAAATCCTTGTTTTGGCCATTGTTCGCAATATATTTCAATTAATTGTTTCTGTTATTATAATGGTTTCCATTATTTTAAAAACAATGTGGTGAAAATATCAGTGACGTAATATAACCAGCGTTAATATTTAACTTAGGAAAGGTACTTGCGCACAGTGCAGTTGGCAAAATATTATTATTATTAATTCATTATTAATCAATTTTTAACAATAATAATTTTGCTGATTTCAATCAAATGTATTGTTATGAACTTTTGAAATTTACATTCACGGCAATATTAATTATTTTCATGTTAGGAAAAGTACTTTTTTCGGGCGTACTTTAGTTGCCAAAGAATTACTATTTTAAACAATAAAAAAAATTTAATGCTATTGTCATTGTTAGGAACCAAGAGCGGCGGCAGTGGTATGACTTTTTTATTGAATAAGGTACTTTTGGCGCACTTAAGGCAGTTTAAAAGTTATCATTTACTTTTTGTTTGGTCTTTAAGAATAATTCTGATTGCACTAACGGGAGGTTTGATTATTTCATATAGAGCTCAGCGATTATTATTTTATTAAAATAGAAAACTAATTAATTTATCTCATATTGTTTTATGTCGTGAACAATGTTTCGATACTTACCTACGCAAAAGGTGAATAATAAAACATGTACCTTGCAGGCTGGTAACCCTTAATCAGAGATAATAAGATGGGAAACTCTTTTCCCCCTAAAAATTGTGACAAATCAACGCCAATATTTTAAACGACTGAAACTCACGTACAAGACTTTTGCATATTATTACGTAGTTCACCAAAAGATTGTACGTATGACATAACTTCGAATATTATGTAAACAATGATGAATTGTTCATATTAAAATTGGTTTTCCTGTAAAATAAATTAAGGCCAACCAATATAGAATTTGGATTGTTGAAAACGGGATTAAAAAAGTTGATTCAATAAACTTTTTCCAAGCGATGAATGGGCGTTTTCACCTTTACGCCCATTCATCGCTTGGAAAAAGTTAATACTACAGAATACTACAGAATTGGTTAATACGAAGATCCTAATTTGAGGAAACGCATAGATCAAATAGTAAGCAAAGTAAGAAAGTGAAATTATGGATATTTACCAAAACTTTAAGATAGATAATAATTATATTCCTCACTGCTTACAACATGGCAACAACAATGTTGGAGAAGATAAAATGGAGATTATGCTATTGCAGATGCATTTAAAACTAGAAGAGGCCTTGGAGAGTATTGTGAAATCTATTGGCGGTGACGGTCCTTTGCGTGAATATCTTGTTGCCAATCGGTTGAAGGGCATTGGCGATTGGATACCAAATATAATTTATATAAATACTATCAGACCAGGAGGTTTTGAACTAGAGAAAGAATTTATATTCACCTAACATTTTTGTTTATGCACTTCCAGAATGAGCAATTACTCTGAATTTAATGCGCCCAGACAATGTAACAGGTAAGAGTAATTTTCAAAGCCACCGCAATAAATGACGCTGACGTTAATACATATTGGATAAATTCCAGGAGTGCTTTCTTGTTATGTTATGAGTGACGCTTCTATATTTCCTTCATGTGAGAAATGGACAACAAGATCTAGACGCTTGTGCTGCTCCCGGCAGAAAATCTATTTTAATGGTAAAAGCTTTATTTCCCTCCACAACTGTGTATAATGGTATACGTAGAAGTCATTAAAAAATGCATACATTAGAAAGATGCTTACATTTCCACGCCACCCAAGAGGTATGGACGTTGGCTCTTTGTTTTTTTAGATGTCCGATTCCCCAGTAGGCCTATACCACCCATATACAAATACACAAGCCACACTTATTTTATAAATTATACATTGTTAGACACCAAATTGTATAATAATACGTAAAAAGTGAAAGTAAAATTTAATAAAGTGAATGTTATGTGTTATGAATATCAATTGAATGTTAGTTATGGTATTATGACAAAATGAAAAGTTAAAAGCTAAATAAGTTTAGTTAAGCACAGTTAAATAGAATGTAAAATTAAGCAAAAAGAAAATGTCCATTTACAAATAATATATACATGCACGTACCCCAACGATCAATGTAATAGATTGCCACTGATTTATTTTGTCGAACTGATTCTACAGATGCGCGACGGAAAAGAATTTTTGTTTAAAATTTAGAGACGAGCTCTCTATTAAAAAACTTTAAAACAAAATATATTTTAGTCTTGACAAATGGGACAAATATTTCAACACGATACCAATTTGTACCCAGCATGCAGTATATAAATCTGATTTAGAAATTTTTTTAGCGGTTTGATACTGTTTTTTATTAATTGCTCTTTTATTTTATTATAAGCTATAACTTCTAAGCTTCTTCTAAGCTATGAGCTATAACTTCTAAACAAACCAAGATTACAAATACTTTTACCCTCATTTGGATTAGGTTGGTTAGTGAAATTAAAAATTTTTATATCAGAGCTACACAGATTACACTTTCACCTAAATCTAACATTGCATGTTTTCCAATTGGAACAATTGCCGCCACTTGACCAACATCTTACCATGATCCATCGGTAGCAGCGTCGGAAAACGTGAAAATGACCATCGCCTGGACATCCAAATTTACTGCATACTCGCACACGTAGCATTTTTTTAAAAAATTAGAAATCTTTTGGAATATTTAAAATTTTTTTAATTTTCTATATTTAAAAATCGTGGTAAAAAATATATAGCGAAAAAACACACAGCGCTGAATATTAAGTTCAAATAAGAAACTTAAAATATACGGAACCGATGAAAGGCATTGAAGCGTATACATAAATTATACGAGTATGTTTTACGTAACAATCTCGATAATGAATTCTTTGATATTACAAACAAAAGTGACTTACATTGTTCAATACTAAAAATAATGAAATTTTCTAAATCGAAAAGTAGTTTCAAGCTCATTTAGCGAGTTATAATGGTGTTAATATATTGATTTATTGATATCTTTTTAATAATTGACGATAAAATTTAGTTTATACCACATTCCAAAATGGCAGCACTGTTCTCATACGAATGCTTAAAAATGTACTTGAAACACTACGAGCCGAAACGCCGGTATTGATATGGATTTTCTTTTTAACAGTTTTTCTTACGGGTGAATCACAATTATGTTGAAGAAATAAGATGTGTGCAAGTAAATGTAAAAAATCATTTAATATATATTTTCAATGTGAATACTGAATATATTGAATTGAACTAAACTATTCAGGATAGAAATATAAACTGTTAAATTATTAATATTACTTCAAAGTGAAGATAGAAAATATAAAGTAATTACATTAATTCACATTATTATTAATAATTATATTATTAAATAAATTATTTTAAATATTTTTTTAATTAATTTTACCATCACTTATATAGTAAAATTGACTTAAATGCTTTGATTAGCCTATTAAGAAAAGTATTAGAACGTTATACCACATTTAATTTCACTTGCATTTAGAGTAATGTTAATAAAGCAACATGCAGAAATTGTTTAAGTAAACTGTTTTAAATATTTGTATAATTTATTTTACCCTCTTTGGAATGCTTTGCCCCATTAAACAAGTCACATTTTGCGAATCACTAAATTATTACATGAAATTTCATTTCATTTATTTTCTCATGCTTACAAAAGTGCAATGTTTTCGCCGTTAAACTAATAGATATATTATGGTATCAAACAAAATATGCACACAATGTATGTACACAGCTTAAAGCATAAGAGTGTACATGAAATTGAATTTAATTTTATATACCAATATCTAAATTGGAATATCAAAACAAAGGTGGTGGGAATTTTAAATCGAAATGTCATTAGGGTCTGCAAATCAAATTTTGTTTGGGCCTGTAACATGTAATTCCGCGAATGTATTGGACCTGAAACATCGGTTTCCTGAAATTCCATTGATTGTTTGGGCCTGAAAGTCACTATTTGCTTGAACAAATTATGAATGTTGCTTTGTTTTGAATTTCCATATTTGCTAATAACTCGTCGAAGCAATCAAATTCTAATACATATTTTTTAATACACTGCATCAATATAATTAATTGGTAATTTCGATATTCTCTTTAAATTAATAATGTTAGAAATTTCGAAGAATATAAACGATATGAAATGTGGTGTAACGTTTTAATTATTTTCGAAACGGAGTGACTTACATAATAGGCTAATCAAAGCATTTAACACAATTTTTTAAACAAATGGTGGTAAAATAAATTAAACAAATGTTTAAAAGAATTCATTTATTAATGTAATTATTAATAATAGCGTGAATTAATGTAATTATCTGATAATTTTTATCTGTACTTCGGAGCAATATAATTATTTTAATTAGTTTTTAAAATAATTTTAAATATTTTTCTATCCTGAATAATTTAGTTCAATTCTATAGTAATCAAAAAATAGTAATTGTTATATTTATTATTAAGCACCTTTTGTATATATATAGAACTGAAAATTATTAATAAGGAGACTATTATTATGCCTCAAAAGGAAAACACCGTCTTTCAAGGTCCAAACGTAAAATTCATATACATATTTGGTTAAAATGCCTAATTTGCATAGCAAGGACAAATTACGATCTCAGATTTGGTTAAAGTGCCAAATTTGAAAAGAATATTGTCAACTGCAGAGCAAACGAGCTCTCGGGCACTTTTGGTGACCCCGACGTGATCCTTGATCACTGCACAATTATCGCGTTTATACCTCAGCTCGGCTCTCTTTAACGTCAAATATGGCAAGTTTAGAGGAACTCTTCAAGGAAAAGACGGAACTCGGAGGACAAATACAGAGGCTCATATCTAACTACAAAAAGGACTCATCAGTGCGCAAAAGGTCGCATGCATATTACCAAGAAGGACTTAATAACCTAACCAGACAGTACGACACTTACGAGCAGCAGGATTCAACAATCAGGACTCACTGTGAGAATCCCCTCGAATTCGAGTACTTTTCGAACGGCCTTTACGACAAAATTGCGGGTTTGGCTAAGCATTATATTCAGGAGCTTAACGAACTGGCCAAATATTGTGCTAATCGTGAAACCTCAATGTGTGCAGATTCTCACAAGACTATATCTGCAAACAGACCTAGCCCACCTACACGCACTGCTTTCGGTCAAACCGGCATCAAGCAGTTACATTTTTCAGCGGCAGGCAGAAATAGTTCTCGAACTGTTAAAAATATTCGGTGGCAACAAGTTATAGTTTTATTATTGAAGCGTCAATTGCATGAGGAAGATGACGCCGTCAAATATATGAATATTACGAAGTCAAATGACAATAATCGCCAACTGTGGCGACAAATCGAGGAATTAAATTTCCATATTTGGGAAGACAGCACCAACCCATCAGTAGAAGGTTACGACTATGATGGATACCTGAGGCTGAAATCAGGAAGCATATAGTCGAATTAAACAAAAGAGCTAGGATCTCTACGAACGCAACACAACAATCCAATTTAAATGCAGACATTCACCTCCCACGGATCTCGCGGCAGCCCTTCGATAAAAATGATCTGAAGTGGCGTTAATTATACGAAATGTTTGACCATTTAATTCATAAGAAACAGATTTCCACCATTCAGAAAATGTGGTACCCGAAATCCAATCTGACTGGAGAAGCAGAGAGGCCAATAAAATATTAACCAATAACTGAAAGTAATTACAATACAGCTTGGCAAATGTCGCAAGATCGTTACAATAACAAGTGGATCTTAGCATCAACCCTGTGGCAAAAATTGTTGGAACAATCTTCTGGAAACAGCAATGAAACTTCAGCAGCGTTCATAAAAGGTTTACATGACACAACAACTGAATGTCTGAACGCATTGAATAATCCAGGCATTGAAACGCCATCGTGGGGACCAGTCCTTCTTTACACACTACAAAATAAGTTGGACAAACCGAGTCATCTTTTATATGAGCAATCACTCCAGAATCAAAGGAAAATACCGAATTTCAGATCTTTCCTCAGTTTCCTGGATTCACGTTTTCAATACCGCAAGGAAAACAAACGTATTAAGGTAACAACCAATTTGCCCACCACCACAGCATAATCAGCTCAATTTTCAATATGCAAAGTGTGTGACGGTCAACGTCATTCCCTTTTTGCATGTAAATGTTTTTTACAAGTGCCTTCAAGAAAAATATTGGAGTTAGTTAAAACGCACAACTTATGCATCAATTGTCTCAAGGCCGCACACAAATTGGCCAACTGCCTCTCAAGATCCTGCCTCAAATGTAATAAAAAACACAACACGTTATTACATTTTGAGGTAAATAAGGACATCAAGGAATCCAAGACCTCGACTTCGGCAAATGCTCCAAGCAATTCCTCAGCTACCTGCCCGCCTAATGACTCGCGTACTCAATCGGTGAGCTTAACGGCATCTTCATCTAACTTTCAAAACTACGTTATGCTTGCCGCCGTTAAAATCAAGGTAAAATCGTTAGAAAGACGAGCAAATGTTTGCCGATCTTTACTGGATTCAGGATCTCAAATTAATATACTGCCTGAAGGACTGGCGAACAAATTAAAAATGCCTACACGCTGTACTTCTTTGCTGATTAGTTGTGTTGGGGCTGGTAACGTGAGAGCAGACATGCGAGTATTCGCCAAATTCCCCACGGTTACGAATGGCTACTCTTCTCAAATTGAAGTCTTCGTCTTGCCGACTATCATATCAAACCAGCCGATGCAGACAATTAACACTTCAACATGGGAAATACCAAGAAATATAAAGTTATCAGATCCTTCCATTTGTGAAGGCTTCCATTTTGTGAAGACCTAGCATCACTCGGTGACTCTCACGACATAGCGTTATCCAGATTCCTGGCAATAGAACGACGCTTATCAAGAGATGACACCCTTCGAAGACAGCACGTCGAACTTATGGAAGAGTATGAGAAGTTTGAACACATGACTCAAATTACACATGACCAAATAATGTCACCAATTGTGATTCCTCATCATTGTATATCGAAGCCCCACAGCACCACAACAAAACCTGCCTCCGCAAAATCGTCATGCAGAGTATCATTAAAAAACCTTTTACATAATGGACCCACAGTTCAAAAGGATTTATTTGCTCTGTTGTTAAAATTCGGATTACCCCATTTCATTTTCACTGCCGACGTCGAGAAAAATTTTCGGCAAATTATAGTGTACCCGATAGATAGGCGTTATAGGATTATCATTTGGAGAACCAATCCTCGAAAACCTTTGAATTACTACACGCTAAAAACGGTGACTTGTGGCACTGGATCTGCTACTTACCTTTCCACAAAGTGTCTACAAAAATTATCGAGAGAAGGAGCAACAAATTATCCTTTGGGCAGCAGACTATTAGTAGAAAATTTCTACGTAGATGACAGTTTGGCTGGATCTGATAGCATAAGTGAAGCAATGGAGATGTTGCAGCAACTCAACAAATTACTATCTTCAGGAGGTTTAAAGCTGCGAAAGTGGTGCGCCAACCATGCAAAACTTCTACAAGGCGTTGCCTTAGAGGATCAAGAGGTTACATGAACCCAAATGACGGCATATCTGCAGCAATAAAGATATTGGGTATAGCATGGCTCCCAAAACTATATCATAATAACCGCAAAGCTATTTATTCAAGAATTATGGAACTTAAAGGTTCACTGGGATGAAGCTCTTCCGGCGGAATTGCATACGAGGTGGACAACTACCCGCAGTTCACTCGACAGCATTAACGGAATGCAAATCTCAAGACACATGTTCAGAGGTTCCTGTCCGACGTCCGTACAATTATATGGGTTTGCAGACACATCCTAAGAGGCATATGGAGCAGCTATATACATAAGATTAAATATTCCAAACAAAACGGTATACGTAAAGTTATTGAGTGCTATTGAGTGGCTCCACCAAAAAAGTAAACCATTTATCGACCAGAATTATGTGCTGCATTGTTATGTGGCGCAGTTAATGAGTAAGGTCAAGTCAATATTGGGATATACAGATAAGCCAACGTACCTATGGACGGATTCACAGATAGGTATAGCATGGATTCTCTCTGGGCCGGCTATATGCAGGACATACGTTGCAAACATGGTTGTTAAAATTTTGGAATTGTCAATACCAGATCAATGGCGTAATGTTGGAACTAAAGAGAATCCAGCCGACCTGGTTTCAAGAGGAATGTCTCCAAAACAACTTATCGCTAGCAACATATAATTTTATGGACCATGTTTTCTACATGGCAGCGAATCAACCTGGCCATTACCCCCGCAAACAGAGCACCTAATATCCACCGACAAGGAGCGTAAACACACTGTTCATGTCTTGACAACAACAAATTCCGACCTCAAAGAGCTTATCTACAAAATCAATCATCGAAAACTCATTTCTTACCCTTCAGCGTGTTGTTGCATATGTCCTTGCGTGTTGTTGCATATGATTTATACGAAATTTAAAAAGAACCACTACGCGGACAAAAGGAAGAATACATCTAACATAACGAGAGATACATAACGCAATGACTGTGATCATCAAGGTGGTGCATCATGCTGACCTCGAAACAGACATAGATCGGCTTATAAAGAAGGGAAACGTTGAGAAATCGAGCTCACTGTTAGTATTATCACTCTTTTATAGACGAAGAAGGAGTTTTAAGGCGGTGGTCGACTCAGCTCCTCTTCACTGCAATATAATGCTAAATTCCCAATATTGCTGCTATACAATGACAAAATCACATGACTAATCATGGAAATGTATAACAAGAATAATCTCCACTGTGGTCCACAGGCTTTACTTACATACACGAGACATAAGTTCTGCCCGCTAGAGGGTACAACCATGGCACGATCTATCGTCCAGAAGTGCATAAAATGCTGTCGAGCGAAACCCAAACTGCTTACGTAAATAATGGGTAATCTACCAAACCATCGTATGCAGTCAGCTCACTCATTTATAAATAGTGGCGTTAATTTCTGTGGTCCCTGCCACATTCATCATAACATATGTGGAAACGGTCAACCAAGGCTTACATCCGCATCTTCTGCTGCATTGCCACTAAAGCAGTACACCTAGAGCTTGTTTCTGATTTATCCACTGATAAATCAAGGCTGCGCTCTGAAAAGATTTATAGCGAGAAGGAGGCACTGTCTCAACATATATTGCGACAACGCCACTAATTTCATTGGCGCCAATAACCAACTGAAGAAGTTACAACATAGCTGGCACTCCGCCGAAGCACAGGACAAAATCATCCGCAATTGTATTAAAAAAGGAATCAACTTCAAATTCATACCCCTAGGGCTCCACGCTACGGTGGCCTATGGGAAGCCGCGGTGAAGACTGCGAAGGGATTACTCGTCAAGGCCGTGTCAAGTTTCACTTACATACGAGGAACTAGAGACTGCAATAATCGAAATTGAAAACACACATCGATTCATCTTTACAATTCCCAGTAAAAACCAAGGAATTCATGAAACTGTATCAGCTAATGAAAATTACGACAGGAATATCAAGGGATCACATACTCTTCCAGGTGCATATACCATTGACAAGTCACAATCCGTTTATGCTGTTCAAACGACAACATAACGCACTATGAACATCAGCTGCAACGATTAATAGCTCTCCAACATGAACTAATCGACAACATTCTCGAGTTACCAAATCAAATAATCTCAGACCACCGGCATCATATGACCATTGGTTATTCAGCCCTTATACTATCAATCGTACTGTTTGCTGCCATTATCATCAAATGGGTAAGGCGACCTAGGAAATCTCGAGATCCGAAAACACCACCATCCCAGGCGAGCTTCATGAGACGAAGCCCAACGCGGCGGAGGGTGTCGTCATGACATGCATATATATCATATTATTTAATGAAATAGTGTGCCCGTTTTAATGAATTCATTTACGTAGCAGTGGTCAGTGATTTGCATAGTTTGCAACGTTTTTGGATAATTTCATTTCGTTCAATTTGGGTTAATATTAAATTGCTTTTCTTGCATATTTTGGGAAAATTCATATACAGATTTCGTTAAAGTGCCAAATTTGAAAAGAGTATTGTCAACTCCAGATCAAACGAGTTCTCGGACACCAACTGTTCCAATTGGAAAAACTGCAATGTTTGATTGTGGTGAAAGTAAGGAGCTAGTAAGTGTGTAGCTCCAATATGTGTTTTTAATTGCAATGATCAACCTTATAATCCAAATGAGGGTCAACATGTTTGGTGGTCAGGTTTTGTTTAGAAGATATAGCTCAATAAAATAAAAGAGTGTTTTCTGACAAGATTAATAAAAATCGAAAATCAGTGTGGCCTAGAATATACTTTGCTTAAAAATTTTTTAATAGAGAGCTGAAGTGTCCAAATTTCAAACAAAAATTCGTTCCGTCGCACATCTATAAAATCAGTTCGGTGAAATAATTCAATGGCAATCTGCTGCATAGATCGTTGGGGTACGCGTTTGTGTTCTAGTACAATATATTTAGTATATAATATCATTTCATATTTGTGAATGCACATTTTGTATTTGCTTCATTTTAACATTGTGATTAATTGTGCTTGGCTAAATTTATTTAGCTTTTAACTCTACGACATTTTATCATTAGATCATCATAATTAACGTTCAGTTAACATTCATTACATATAACTATCACTTTACTAAATTTCTCTTTCAAGGTTTACATATAATTATACAATTTTATGTCTCTAACAACGCATAATGTATAATTTATAAAATAAGTAACTTGCGTATTTGTATATGGGTGGTATAGGCCTTCTGGGAAGAGCATTCAAAAAAAAAAAAAACAAACCGGTAACAAGCTGACGTGCATACGTGCTGGGTGGCGTGGAAATGCATACATATTTTTAACGGAAATTTTATATTCATAGCTGCCAAACATAGGAAATAAATAAAAATGTAATTGTATTTTATAAATAAAATAATAACATATATAACTCGGTGCACTTATTCATTCGACCATTCTCAATTAAGGAGTGATGATTCGTTGTACATGGTAAATCAACGGGTAAACATATTCTTGAATATTGCATGAATTCGGCTGATTCTGTATCAAGCGCTTGCATTCCCATAGTCTGTCGCAAGCGAAGAGATACTCTCCCATTATTCTACGTATCCGTTTCAAACGACTTTCTTGTATATTATTACACACAATTGTGACAGGGAGTAAAGTTTGTACCAGAGATAAAGAGATAGGACACTCGTTGCTGTAAATTATAAATTCCTTATAATGGCCAGTTTTTATAGTCTATTGAATTCACGAACACAATTCGTGTGAGCTCGCCTGTTGTTGTTTTTGTTTGCTGTGCATGCGTAACGAGTATAATGTCATTGAGTAGACACAGCTGTTATCCAATGTGTTGAAAAAAATGATTTCACCTTGAATTTACTTTAAATCAATCAATGGGTGCTCACGGAGATAGAAGGTCCCCAAAACTGCAGGAAATATATAATTCTTAAAATATAATAGAAAATGTGGATACATATATAGTTACCATTTAATATTGAGACAATACTAAATTGATTATAGTAGACTGCTTTTATGTGATCCTTGTTTTGTGGCAGTGAAATCATTCTAATTCCGTTTTCTCTTTTATTATGATGAAATATATTCTAATTATACTAATTTCCGTTTCTCAAAGATAGAATCATAACATTTTATTTATCAAGTATTTAAAAAATAAGAAATAATAATTTAAACGTTTAATGAATCCAAACTAATTTTCTGTTTTTTTCACCTAAATCCCCCTTATAATCGATACCACTTGCATTGATGCACGGTAGAGCGTCGTTAGCGTGGCTACAAATTTCTCGTGAAATTTGTACCAATTTCCTAAGAAATTTTTACTTTTTTGTGAAAGTATGCATAAAATGTGCGTGTATTAGTGCGAGTGTCCCATCTCTTTATCTCTGGTTAAGCCTTCTAAGGATTTTGAATAATTTTTTCAAAAATTCGCTTCGTTATTGTTGAAAAATATATCAACGATGAATATGGTTGGAAATTTGATATTGTGTTTGGTCTCTCAAGCCTCTAAAATAAAATATTTGGTATTCAGTTGAGGGACATACTGCTCCATAGGACCCTGTTGCAATCGTTGCAGAAATCACACCATTTTTGTTTATGCATGGTGAAACATTTTGTCTTTTTCTGGAAATTTAGTGAAAATAAACAATAACAACAATATGGCCCAAGTTCAAGTATAGTGTACGTGATGTAAACAATGCATAAAAAATAGACGTCAAATAATTTTTTCGCGAGGCGAATTGGGTGTGTACTATCTCCTTATCTGTGGTTTAGATAATAGTCTCATATAATGTCATACGTGATATAACTATGCTGAATTACGCTAAATATACAAAAGCCTTGTACGTGAGTTTCGGTTTTGTGAAACTTTCGTGCTGATTTGACACATTTTTTGAGGGAAAAGTTTCATATCTTATTGCACTGTTAGTGAGGAAATAGGAGTTGGTAAACTACAGTAAATATGGATTTGTCGCCCTGCAGTGAGTCTTTGGACAAGAAGCCGACACTTGGAGCCGACGGTCGCTTACTAACCTCTTTGAATTCTGAAGCAAGTGAGCAGTTGACCACTGGAGTCCTGAACGTTTCATTTATGAACAGTTGCTACGGGGCAAGCACTATAAGCAATTTGACAGTTGATCAACTGGGTGTTGAAATATTGCCGGTGATATACGATATTGTGCGCTGGTAATTACTAACCCTAGATTCCATTTCCAAATGATTATATGCTTAAATATTTGATTGAATTGCTGGAAGGCAAAACTTTGTATCCGGATACTCCGAAGAATTTTTTTATACAAACTGTGTAACCTTAATTTTCCTGTCAATAATTTCAGCATAGAAAAGGACCCACTAGACAATACAACTAAACAACGTGAGTCCCAAGATTGCTGCCAAAAGGTACGTATTTATATCTCACTTGTCAACATCTATCGCGCAATTACTTCTAATTTTCATTTACCAGATTTTGGAGTTGCAAAGACGTTTGCAATCGGCCCGGTTTCAGATCCACCAACTTCCTGGCATTGATTACAACAAGGAGGAACAATTGCAGAAACTAAATGTACTGCGCAAACATTTAAAGTTGAAACAACAATTGATTCAAAAATACAAGGATATCCAATTCTAAAACCGGAACTCCGTGCCAATAAGCAATTCGCTGATTTTTTATTTTTGTTGCTTTTTACTCTGATTCCAACAGTAACATTTTTGTCTATCCCATTAGGGGACGTGGCTAGAGACCTCCAATGTTTGAATTATAACCACCGATATCTCCTAAACTGTACAATTCAGACTAATTATTTTGATATTAGTCTGAATACTAGTACTATTGGAAAGCTAAGGATATGCTTCATGATTTATGTAATATAACATTTTATATAAACCCTCAGTTTTGGAAATAAAGACAACATTAAATTTTAGTACCTTCTTTTTCGCATTTAAAAATTATTTCCCCAAAAAAACGTAATTCAGCCACGCAGCAACATAGAAAATTAAAAAGTGAATATTAATAGCAAACAAAATTTATTTCATTCAAATGGGTCCTGGATTTTTGGAGAAAACAAAGCTGAATACAGAGAATACTTCAAACCTGTTCTGTGCCTGTGAACTTGTATGATTTCCATAACAGCACCTATTAATTTTGCACCCGTGGGGCTTTCCCTGCTGTGACGGATCACCCATATACATCATGATATGTGGTGATGGTATTTATGTTGCGCTACTTTTTTTAAAAAATTTTCGTTTGCTGCGCCTGCTTTCTCATCTTCATTTGAATAGAAAATTTGTTTAAAAAAGTCGCCGGATTTCTCTGCGATGCGCAGAAAAAGATCCATGTGCGCAAAATTAATAGGTGTTGTTATGGAAAGCATACATGAGACATGCTTCTCATGGGTTCAAAATTATTAGGTATATGGAAAGCATACAAGTTTGCAGGTACAGAACAAGTTTGAAAAAGTGTATTCCGTATTCATCTCTAAAAGAAGTTTACTCCAAATGCAGCCCAGATTTGGATGAAATAAATTTTCTAAGATTGCTATTAATATTCTCTTTCCTAATTTTCATATTGTTGTGTGGGTGAATTACGTATTTTTTTTGTGGAAATAATTTTTGAATGCAGAAAAAAGGTACTAAGATTTAATAATGCCTTCATTTCCAAAACTGTGAGGATTTATATAAAATGCTATATTACATAAATATTTAAGCATATCCTTAGCTTTTCAACAGTACCATTACTGAATCCGATAATAATAAAACGGTACCAATTTATCCGGATAACTAGCATTGATTAGGATATATCGACAGTTACGTTTCAAAATTTGAAGGGCTCTTGCCACGCCCCCAAATGGGATAGACGAAAAAATGTTGTTGTTGGAATCAGCGTAAAAAACAACACCAACAAAAAAATGTTGAAAATATCTAAGCCGATTGCTTGATGGTAAGATATGCGTCGTGCAGCTAAATCTGTTGTGTCTATTTGGTGCGATGAATATGCACGAGAGTGACGTAGGATTTCAACGCTTAAAGTTGGTTTAATAACAAACGAAGTTGGCTTAAGATTACTTTCGCATAAAATCTTCAATAATTTTTAGACGATTGTGGATGTCTGATGCGATAGAATTATTCATAAAGAACACAGAAGATTTGACCACTTATGCTTACTTTAAAAATTATAATCGCTTAAATTTAAAAAATCGCCTTTAAATCATAAATCATACAACAACATATTATTAAATATATATCGTTTTGAGCAATTATATAATCCTTTATATTTTACCCAAAAACCCAAACTTCGAAAAAACTTTAATTTTATTTGTATTCATTATTTTTTATCCAAAAAATGTATAAATACCCTAGTCAATTCGGTTAATATTATGAAACTTTGCTTTCTGCACGTAATTTTTTCATGTAAATTGGTGGAGGAATTTACGAGAAAATTCCTTTTCATAATTTCTATGTTGCGATGGTAGCGTCTGATTTTGAATTTTAATACCCTTTAATTTCACTTATTTGTTTAATCGTTATTTATGCAACCATGGTTTCACAACATCACATAAATTTTTCGGAGATTTTTCGCGTTTAAAACGCGTGGTAGTTAACATTTTTTTCATTATTATCATTTTAAAAAGCACGATAGTGTTGATATTTTTTGAGTATACAACGCTCGATAGTTATTAAAGAATGTATAGATAAATTTCCCTTAATATCAAGAAAAAGATTTAGATCCGCACTTTAAACGCCTCTACATTTAGTTATCAGTGCTGCCGTGTAAAAACCAATTCTTGGCCATTGTTTTGCTCTGCAAAGAAGGACTTATACATAAGTAGTCTTAAGCTTTAAATTGTAATTTCTCCTCAACTAATACATCAATTTTGATGAAATGCACGCAGCAAGCTAGGGACCTTTCTTTCTAAATGTTGAAACCAATTCGGGGCTAGTTATACATTTTATAATGAAAAAAGCTGATAAGCACGGAAAAAAGTACTAAAGACGAAAATGTTAAGTTTTCTTGGGAAATGGACGTATTTCGCAAAATGGTTTATTTATACAAATGAAGTTTGCTAATACTGACTTTATTTTGGTGAATCAGTTATACAGTTGTTGCTTTTAATTTACAAGATACAGCTTAAATAATTAGAAAATTCATGAACCTATTTCGCGGAAATTTGGAAAGAGAGACAATTGCAAAACTGTTATTTTTGTCTACAACAACAATAACACCACCACTAAAAATTGTGGAAAAAAAACATGTTTTAAGTTATTAAGTTATATATATATATATATATATATATATATATATATATATATATATATATATATATATATATATATATATATATATATATATATATATATATATATATATATATATATATATATATATATATATATATATATATATTAATATATATATATATATATATATATATATATATATATATATATATATATATATATATATATATATATATATATATATATATATATATATATATATATATATATATATATATATATATATATATATATATATATATATATATATATATATATATATATATATATATATATATATATATATATATATATATATATATATATATATATATATATATATATATATATATATATATATATATATATATATATATATATATATATATATATATATATATATATATATATATATATATATATATATAATATATATATATATATATATATATATATATATATATATATATATATATATATATATATATATATATATATATATATATATATATATATATATATATATATATATATATATATATATATATATATATATATATATATATATATATATATATATATATATATATATATATATATATATATATATATATATATATATATATATATATATATATATATATATATATATATATATATATATATATATATATATATATATATATATATATATATATATATTATATATATATATATATATATATATAATATATATATATATATATATATATATATATATATATATATATATATATATATATATATATATATATATATATATATATATATATATATATATATATATATATATATATATATATTATATATATATATATATATATATATATATATATATATATATATATATATATATATATATATATATATATATATATATATATATATATATATATATATATATATAT
>OZ016505.1:18565971-18603076 GCA_963966595.1 Physocephala rufipes | reverse complement strand
ATATATATATATATATATATATATATATATATATATATATATATATATATATATATATATTATATATATATATATATATATATATATATATATATATATATATATATATATATATATATATATATATATATATATATATATATATATATATATATATATATATATATATATATATATATATATATATATATATATATTATATATATATATATATATATATATATATATATATATATATATATATATATATATATATATATATATATATATATATATATATATATATATATATATATATATATATATATATATATATATATATATATATATATATATATATATATATATATATATATATATATATATATATATATATATATATATATATATATATATATATATATATATATTATATATATATATATATATATATATATATATATATATATATATATATATATATATATATATATATATATATATATATATATATATATATATATATATATATATATATATATATATATATATATATATATATATATATATATATATATATATATATATATATATATATATATATATATATATATATATATATATATATATATATATATATATATATATTATATATATATATATATATATATATATATATATATATATATATATATATATATATATATATATATATATATATATATATATATATATATATATATATATATATATATATATATATATATATATATATATATATATATATATATATATATATATATATATATATATATATATATATATATATATATATATATATATATATATATATATATATATATATATATATATATATATATATATATATATATATATTATATATATATATATATATATATATATATATATATATATATATATATATATATATATATATATATATATATATATATATATATATATATATATATATATATATATATATATATATATATATATATATATATATATATATATATATATATATATATACTATATATATATATATATATATATATATATATATATATATATATATATATATATATATATATATATATATATATATATATATATATATATATATATATATATATATATATATATATATATATAATATATATATATATATATATATATTATATATATATATATATATATATATATATATATATATATATATATATATATATATATATAATATATATATATATATATATATATATATATATATATATATATATATATATATATATATATATATATATATATATATATATATATATATATATATATATATATATATATATATATATATATATATATATATATATATATATATATATATATATATATATATATATATATATATATATATATATATATATATATATATATATATATAATATATATATATATATATATATATATATATATATATATATATATATATATATATATATATATATATATATATATATATACATATACATATATATATATATATATATATATATATATATATATATATATATATATATATATATATATATATATATATATATATATATATATATATATATATATATATATATATATATATATATATATATATATATATATATATATATATATATATATATATATATATATATATATATATATATATATATATATATATATATATATATATATATATATATATATATATATATATATATATATATATATATATATATATATATATATATATATATATATATATATATATATATATATATATATATATATATATATATATATATATATATATATATATATATATATATATATATATATATATATATATATATATATATATATATATATATATATATATATATATATATATATATATATATATATATATATATATATATATATATATATATATATATATATATATATATATATATATATATATATATATATATATATATATATTATATATATATATATATATATATATATATATATATATATATATATATATATATATATATATATATATATATATATATATATATATATATATATATATATATATATATATATATATATATATATATATATATATATATATATATATATATATATATATATATATATATATATATATATATATATTTTCTTTAGTTAAAAAAGAAAGGGGAGTTGGACGAGAAAGGTTAAAACCTCGAGATGACAAAGGAAGTAATGCGGGCTTAAAGCGAGATTTATTTAATAAATCACCAGAATTTGATATACTTCCCACTTCTGACGGCTTTTGGGATCCCCTCATAAGATCTTTTGACTTGGACGGTACGCGTAATCAAACACTAATCGATACACACTTTCAGAGGAAACAACTGTTGAAACGATTAGATTAGAGACCTGCTTGTGTTCGTCGTTTGGATAGAGAATTAGTAGCAAAATTTTAGTGAATAATTTTCGTAATTGAATTTAATTTCTTTTTGAAAGACCATGTGCTTTAATATATTTACTTTTAATCATTTAATAATAAATTTCTAAATAGTATTTAAGTGTATGTACGTCAATTTTTGTATTTGTGATTTCTTCTTACCCTTCTACCCTTTGGCAGCATGTTCGCAAGTCCCCAATTCTTATATTTTTGCTTAAATTTATTTAAATTTAAAATTTTTTTAATACTCTTGCTTTATAATATAAGAATTGAATTTTTAAGTTGTTTTAGCTCAATTAATATGTTACTTTAATTAAGCTAAGTTTATTATTAATTGTTAAGTTAGTTAACATTTTTATAAAAATTGTGTAAATACTTTTATATAACTATGTGAACATTATGTGCATTTCCACATCACCCATGCGTTACCGATTTTTTGGGGGTCCGGTTCCCCAGTAGGCCTATTTCACCCTTACAATAAATAATTATAATTATAATTAAATTCTGTATATAAACATAATCACATTTTGATACATGATGTTAGCACGTTAGTAATATATATTATTTTTTATATTGTGCAATTAATTGACAATTACATGACAAATTAATATAAATTTAGACCATGATATGTAATTCAATAGAAATTAAGTAGTCTCGATAATAGCAAATAAAAATAGTATGGATATTAATATAGAATGATATGTACAACGATATAAATGTGAATGATATACAATGATATAAAAGTGAATAAATTACAATGATAGAAATCTGATGTAAGTATGAAAGTAACGGAATAGACTTCGATGTAAAAGTATGTCCCAACTAACCGCCGGCCAACTGGATATTTTTACTGCTACCAATTAGCGAGCAAAAATTTCCAATTCGCAGACTTACCTTTGGCACTGGACACTTTCCTTCGGGAACGAATATAATTTTGTCCCGCTGGGGCAGTTTCTGCAGCAAATCCTTATTTTTGTTATTTTTCGCTATATTTTGTTGTTGTTTTTGTTTTTTATATAACCACATATAGTGGATATTTTACTTGGATAAGAATACATTTTATTTCTAAACAGATGCATTTCCACATCACCCATGAGGTATGCATCACGATGCGTTACCGATTTTTTTGGGTGTTCGGTTCCCCAGGAGGCCTATTTCACCCTTACAATAAATAAATATATCATTACGTTATATGAAGTTGATATCGAATGATATGTACAATGATTTCAATAAAACGTACAAAGTTAGAAGTTAAATAAATTGAGCCCAGTTAGACAGTTATACTGGTATAATATTACGGTTTTCCAATTGGCACTATAACTCTCAATTGGAAAACATCAGCAACTGCTTGAACATCTTACCGTGATCCATCGGTGGCAGCATCCGGAAACCAGAACACAACCTCATCGCCTGGACATCCAGCCTGGGAGCACCCTCGCACACGTGGCATATTATTTTATTATTAGAAAACACGAAGTTTATGAATTTATAAATTTAATTAAAATTTTTTTAAAATTTACCGCGCACGTAAGTTGTGGTGGAAAAATGTATGAAAAAATCATTGGGAGGTGAAAAATAAATTAAGGCATGCCAATTCAAGCAATTTTATTCATTCGCTTTTATACGAATTTCTCTTAAGGATGAATTCATCACAATAATGTTGAAGAAATAAGTACGCAAAATATGTTATAAATTATGTAAATTATTCATATAAATGTTGTAAACCATGCTCTACATATTTTTAATATGAATACCTAATATATTGAATTGAACTAAACTATTCAGGATAGAAATAAAACTTACTTAAATAATAACAGTAACTCAAAGTGGAGTTAGAAATTACCAAATAATAGTATTAGTTCACATTATTATTACGCATTATTATTATTATTATTATTATTATTATTACATTATTATTTACATTACAAAGTAAATTAAATTGACATATTATTTTATTAGCTTGTTATTTAAGTCACACCATTTCGGAAATTATTAAAACTAAGCACTAGAGCTAAGATGTTCGGTTTTTTCCATATAAAATTTTTAAATTAATTTAAATTAATAATATTAATTAAATATTAATTTAAAGCGAATATAGAACTTATAAAGTATTTACAATGAGGTGTTATATTAAAACATTGGTACTAGACCTTGAATAACTTGGTGTACGATTAGCAAATATGATGATTTAAAACACAGTTCTGCACTTGGTTTCAGGTTAATGTGAATAAGTAATGCGCTAAATTCCTTTAAGTGAATTGTTTTTAGTATTAGTTTAATTTACTTTATCCTCTTAGGTAGAGTTATTTCTATTAAGCAAGTCATTTTTAATTTTTGAATCACTAACCTTGCACGCAATATCGTTTCATTTGCGTTTGTTTTGTTATATGAACAAAAGAAAAAGATTTTCGCTAATAAATTAATACTTATATCAAACAATATATAAATACAAAGCATATACACAAGTTGAACTATAAAAGTGTACATGAAATTTAATTCAACACTATATATCGATAACTAGGTTGGAATCTCAAAAAAAAGGTGTTGGGATATGTAGACGGGTTTGCCAAAAGGGTCTGAGGCTGAAAAGTTTTTTGGGAACGAAGTTTGCAATTCCAAGAATTGTTCTGATTTGTTTGGGAACGTAACTTCCGATTTCCAGGAATTTCAACTAACACTAACGCCAATCAGAGCTGCATTTTGCCAATCTGTCAGAAGTTTCCTATCTCGTTATCTCTGACACAAAGTGCTTTCAAATCAAGCCGCAGAAGTGAACTGTTTATATATTTTCATGGAATATCATATGTGACATTTAATTTGGTGAATTACGCATGCATATGCATAACTGTACGCGAATTTCGGTCGTGTAAAATTTTGTCAATTTTTTGACACATTTTTTTCGGGAAAAGAGTTTCCTATCTCGTTGTCTCTGGTGCAAAGATGCTGCCTTTGATGATGATGCTTACTAATCAGACCATTAGTAAGCGACCGTCGGCTCCAAGCAGAGATAACGAGTTAGGAAACTTCTCTAACTACAACTCTGATTTAAGGTAGTGTTCGTGAGTTTAAGACCCTGACTCATGATTTCTTCCGTGGAAATTTTATGTTTAAGACCCTGACTAATGATTTTTTCTTAGAAATTCAAGCATAAGACCCGGCCATTACACCTTTTTCAGACCCAGAATGACAATCCATTTTATAAGCTCACCAGCTATGTTTTGATATGCCAACGTAGTTATTGGTTTATAGAATTCAATTATTTTTCATGTACACTTTTTTAATTTAAGATGCGTAGACAACATGTGCATGATTTATTTGATAACTAAAATATTTGTATAAATTGTTATAACTAATATTTGTATAAAATAACTAATTATTGTAATAACTAATTATGGTAACTAATTATTTGTATAAAATATTTATATAAAACAAATAAATGTATTTATTTCATATGCATAAAAACATAAATGAAACTCAATTTTATGGAATATTTTAATGTATAACAAATTCGATTGACTTCGTTAATAGAATACTCAATTCATTTAAGGCAATTTTTGGACCCCAGAATCTAAAAATAACCTAAAAATGAAATTACATCAAATAATTTATTTGAAAAAATTCTTCACATTGATTTATTAACAAGTCTGCTACCATTACCTTGAAGCCAAGTGTTAGCCGCACTAGTTCATTTAAAATATAAAAGATTTTACTTGAGGATATTAATACACAAATATGACTATTTTTAGTTTCAAATAAAATTGTATAATTATTAATAAGTTCCTTTCTTCGTCCTAATTCATTTAATATAACTTTTGAGCGTCTGGTGCTGACATTAATAACCACACCTACACGGAATTATTTATTTATTATCATCAAGAGAAACTCTTGAAAAATCAAATGTGTAAAACATTTTGGCATTGGCATATCCTAATTATTTCTTCACCTCTCCCATAAATTCAATGATTTTAGTGTTGCCATCATTTGCGGCGCTTACTACTTAATGGCCCATTTTGGATATTTGCATTAAAACAGTCTTGCCAGTATTCCGTAATAAGCATTATATTCAGGTTTTTTGTTAATTATTAAAAAAATTAATAAAATAATATATTAGTATTGCTGGCTATGTATCGAAGAACAATAAAATTTACCAAATTTCATAATTTTTGGTACTGCATACAAAAATTTGAACTCATTTTGGATTGAAATTTCAAACGCTTCGATAATTTCTTTGCTATATTAACATGTTTTTAAGCTAAACCATGTATTTTCAGATTAGATTATTTCATGTGGGACATTAAGGATGTTAATCTCATAAAATGTTTGCATTTACTTAAGTGCATTTTGTCCATTTCATTCTGTTTTAGTTCTATTTATGAATTTATTTTGCACCGCTGTGATAATTTCTCAAAAAATTTTTTCACCACTATAAAATATTTGATATTTTACAAAAAAAATTAAAATTCAATAAATTTAAGCAAATAAATAGAAATGCCGGACTTGCGGACATGTTGCCAGGATGGGTGTTCCGGGGATCTCCACTTACACAAGTTTCCAGACGCAGCCACTGATGGAAAACGGTAAGGATAGTGGTCATTGGTTTTATCTAGTTGTAAGATTCCAACTGCTCCAATTGGAAACCGCTCCAATTGGAAACATGAAATAAAGCGAGAATATGTGCTATCTAGTTTTAAAAAAATGTTGTCCGCGCTATTTTTGCGAAAATTACAAGGTGGTCGGGTCGGTTTCGGTTTATAAGATATAGTCAACTGCATGCTCGAAAAATATAAGATCTATAGTTAAAAACAAGGGAAACCGTCGTTTTTCGTTCAAAACAGGATCCAGAAACATATTCTTTCTTTATTTGGAAATACATACTAAGTATATAAATAACACGTAAATTAAAATAACATCCATTAACATTCATAAAATGTAACATCGTAACAATCATTTTAAATTTCATATATATTAACGTTTGTGAAATGTTTTACATATCATTGTACAATTTTAATTTCCTAACAATTTGTTACGTATATCTAATAAGTGTGCATTGTATATTTGTAAATACATTAAATAAGTGTGCATTGTATATATGTATATGGGTGTTATAGGCCTACTGGGGAACCGGACATCCAAAAAAAAACCGGTAACGCGCCAATGTGCATACCTCATGGGTGGCGTGGAAGTGCACACAGCCCTCTGATGGAAATTTTATGTTTTCATTTGTTTAGTATAGGAAATAAACGAATAATTTGTATTGTATTTTCGTAAAATAAAAAATAAAAACACTGTTTTTATTAAAATATTAACTAATATAATTATAATAAATTAACAATTTAATTATCAAGAATTACAAATTTCATAGATATAAACATTTTCAAAACGATCAAGTTTTGCAAATATAAATCAATACTTCAGTAAAAATTGCCATAATTTTACTACGATGATACCATACATACTTTCGTCGATCGAACAAATTATAAAATATTCTTTCTACCTGGTTTCAAACAACTTCCAAAGGATGTTCTCTCAGCGAAATTACCATCAACTAAATTAGATTTTATCGATCATATAATCGGTAATCAGCCCGATCAACAGATGGAAAGTGTTGCATTTTGGTATGAACGCATGTTACAGTTTCATCGTTTCTGGTCAGTTGATGATTCACAAATTCGTACTGAATATTCCTCATTGCGTTCCCTAGTGATGGCGGTAATGAGCCGTCGAAGGGTAAGAAGAAATCACAAATACAGGAAACCGTTGAATATTACGGCGGGGCAGGTGTTCAACCCACCCCCTTGAATACTAATGATATAGTCACGACCATACGAAATCTTCGGGCTTGAGGTATGGAATTCCTTACAATACCAGAAGATCATTATAAAATTCTAGAAGAAAGTTTAGCTCATTCGCGCATTAAAATCAATGAAAATCTGAAAATTCTGAAAGAATTGAATATATTAATCGATTACGACGAAAAATGAAATATTTAATAGAGTTAGGGCCAAATTCAAGCAACAAATATTTTGTTAAGCAGAATTGAAATATAATTTGCTAACATCCTGTCGTGTAGAGGGTTTTGTGTTCAGCAGAGATAACGAGATAGGAAACTCCTTTAACTACAACTCTGATTTAAAGTAGTGTTCGTGAGATTAAGACCTTGACTCATGATTTCTTCCGTGGAAATTTTATGTTTAAGACCCTAACTAAGGATTTTTTCTTAGAAATTCAAGCATAAGACCCGGCCATTACACCTTTTTAGATCCCGAATGACAATCCATTTTATAAGTTCACCAGCTATGTTTTGATGTGCCAACGTAGTTATTGGTTTATAGAATTCAATTATTTTTCATGTACACTTTTTTGATTTAAGATGCGTAGTCTACATGTGCATGATTAATTTGATAACTAAAATATTTGTATAAATTGTTATAACTGATATTTGTATAAAATAACTAATTATTATAATAACTAATTATGGTAACTAAGTATTTGTATAAAATATTTATATAAAACAAATAAATGTATTTATTTCATATGCATAAAAACATAAATTAAACTCAATTTTATGAAATATTTTAATGTATAACAAATTCGATTGACTTCGTTAATAGAATACTCAAATCATTTAAGCCAATTTTTGGACCCCAGAATCTAAAAATAACCTAAAAATAAAATTAGATCAAATAATTTATTTGAAAAAATTCTTTACATTAATTTATTAACGACTCTGCTACCATTACTTTGAAGCCAAATGTTAGCCGCACTAGTTCATGTAAAATATAAAAGATTTTACTTGAGTATATCAATACAAAAATATGACTATTTTTAGTTTCAAATAAAATTGTATTAATATTAATAAGTTCCTTTCTTCGTCGTAATTCATTTAATATAACTTTTGAGCTTCTGGTGCTGATATTAATAACCGCACCTACACGGAATTATTTATTTATTATCATCAAGAGAAACTCCTGAAAAATCAAATGTGTAAAACATGTGGAATTGGCATACCCTAATTACTTCTTCACCTCTGTCATAAATTCGATGATTTTAGTGTTGCCAGCATTTGCGGCGCTTACTACTTAATGGGCCATTTTGCTGCCAGTATTCAGTATTCAGTAATAAGTATTATATTCAAGTTTTTTGTTAATTATTAAAAATATTAATAAAATAATATATTAGTATTGCTGCGTATACATCGAACAACTATCAAGTTTACCAAATTTCATTATTTTTGGTACTGCATACAAAAATTTGAACTCATTTTGGATTGAAATTTCAAACGCTTCTATGATTTCTATGTTATATTAACATGGTTTTTAGCTAAACCACTTATTTTCAGATTATTTCAATTGTGACATTAAGGATGCTCATAAAATGTGCATTTACTTATGTCCATTTTGTCCATTTCAATCTGTTTTAGTTCCATTTATGAATTTATTTTGCACCGCTGTGATAATTTCTCAAACAATTTTTTCACCACAAAATAAAATATTTGTAATTTCAAAAAAATTTTAAATTTAAATAAATTTAAGCAAAAAATAAGAATGCCGGACCTGCAAACATGCTGCCAGGATGGGTATATGGGTGTTATAGGACTACTGGGGAACCGGACATCCAAAATAAACCGGTAACGCGCCAATGTGCATACCTCATGGAAGTGGAAGTGCACACAACCCTCTGATGGAAATTTTTGGAAATTTTATGTTTTCATTTGTTTACTATAGGAAATAAAGGAATAATTTGTATTGTATTTACGTAAAATAAAACATAAAAACACTTTTTATTAAAATATTAACTATTATAATTATAATAAATTAACAATTTAACTATCAAGAATTAAAAATTTCAAAGATATAAACATTTTCAAAACGATCAAGTTTTGCAAATATAAACCAATACTTCAGTAAAAATTGCCATAATTTTAGTACGATGATACCACACAAACTTTCGTCGATCGAACAAATTATAAGAGATTCATTCTACCTGGTTTCAAACAACTTTCAAAGAATGTTCTCTCAGCGAAATTACCATCAACTAAATTAGATTTTATCGATCATATAGTCGGTAATCAGCCCGATCAACAGATGGAAAGTGTTGCATTTTGGTATGAACGCATGTTACAGTTTCATCGCTTCTGGTCAGTTGATTATTCACAAATTCGTACTGAATATTCCTCATTGCGTTCCCTAGTGATGGCGGTGATGAGCCGTCGAAGGGTAAGAAGAAATCACAAATACAGGAAACCGTTGAATATTACGGCGGGGCAGGTGTTCAACCCATCCCCTTGAATACTAATGATATAGTCACGACCATACGAAATCTTCGGGCTTGAGGTATGGAATTCCTTACAATACCAGAAGCTCATTATAAAATTCTAGAAGAAAGTTTAGCTCATTCGCGCATTAAAATCAATGAAAATCTGAAAATTCTGAAAGAATTGAATATATTAATCGATTACGACGAAAAATGAAATATTTAATAGAGTTAGGGCCAAATTCAAGCAACAACAAATTTGTTAAGCAGAATTGAAATATACACCCTTATAATGTATCACGATACGAACACGATTCGAAAACGTTGACGAACACGAAACAAAAACGAAGGCTCTGATAATGAAACCTCTTCGTTCACTTCGTTTCATTTCCAATTTATTGTTGTTGGCATCTACAGAAAATGTGCGATTGTTTACCTCCTACCACTTCTCCCCTCCTTGCAATCAATAGCAGCATGCTTCATTGCTTTGACGATCGCATTTTTGTTATCGTCAATTTTGACAACCCTTTCGTGAAGTATTCGTGATACATTATTAAGTGATTTCCAATCGAACACGGGAATGCATGTAAAAAACAACAACAAGAATCTAGTTTTCGATTCGTGTACGTTTTCGTTATCGTTATTTTGGCATTCTTCTTCATCATTTCTTCGTTAAATCGAAGAAAAGCGGGGAAATAGCAAAAGAAAATCGAAGATTACGTTTTCGTATCGTGATACATTATAAGGCTGATAATTTGCTAACATCCTGTCGTGTAGAGGGTTTTGTGTTCAGCAGAGATAACGAGATAGGAAACTCCTTTAACTACAACTCTGATTTAAAGTAGTGTTCGTGAGATTAAGACCTTGACTCATGATTTCTTCCGTGGAAATTTTATGTTTAAGACCCTAACTAAGGATTTTTTCTTAGAAATTCAAGCATAAGACCCGGCCATTACACCTTTTTAGATCCCGAATGACAATCCATTTTATAAGTTCACCAGCTATGTTTTGATGTGCCAACGTAGTTATTGGTTTATAGAATTCAATTATTTTTCATGTACACTTTTTTGATTTAAGATGCGTAGTCTACATGTGCATGATTAATTTGATAACTAAAATATTTGTATAAATTGTTATAACTGATATTTGTATAAAATAACTAATTATTATAATAACTAATTATGGTAACTAAGTATTTGTATAATATATTTATATAAAACAAATAAATGTATTTATTTCATATGCATAAAAGCATAAATTAAACTCAATTTTATGAAATATTTTAATGTATAACAAATTCGATTGACTTCGTTAATAGAATACTCAAATCATTTAAGCCAATTTTTGGACTCCAGAATCTAAAAATAACCTAAAAATAAAATTTGATCAAATAATTTATTTGAAAAAATTCTTTACATTAATTTATTAACGACTCTGCTACCATTACTTTGAAGCCAAATGTTAGCCGCACTTGTTAATGTAAAATATAAAAGATTTTACTTGAGTATATCAATACACAAATATGACTATTTTTAGTTTCAAATAAAATTGTATTAATATTAATAAGTTCCTTTCTTCGTCGTAATTCATTTAATATAACTTTTGAGCTTCTGGTGCTGATATTAATAACCGCACCTACACGGTATTATTTATTTATTATCATCAAGAGAAACTCTTGAATAATCAAATGTGTAAAACATGTGGAATTGGCATACCCTAATTATTTCTTCACCTCTGTCATAAATTCGATGATTTTAGTGTTGCCAGCATTTGTGGCGCTTTCTACTTAATGGCCATTTTGCTGCCAGTATTCAGTATTCAGTAATAAGTATTATATTCAAGTTTTATGTTAATTATTAAAAATATTAATAAAATAATATATTAGTATTGCTGCGTATACATCGAACAACTATCAAGTTTACCAAATTTCATAATTTTTGGTACTGCATACAAAAATTTGAACTCATTTTGGATTGAAATTTCAAACGCATCTATGATTTCTATGTTATATTAACATGGTTTTTAGCTAAACCATTTATTTTCAGATTATTTCAATTGTGACATTAAGGATGCTCATAAAATGTGCATTTGCTTATGTCCATTTTGTCCATTTCAATCTGTTTTAGTTCCATTTATGAATTTATTTTGCACCGCTGTGATAATTTCTCTAACAATTTTTTCACCACACAATAAAATATTTGTAATTTCAAAAAAATTTTTAATTTAAATAAATTTAAGCAAAAAATAAGAATGCCGGACCTGCGAACATGCTGCCAGGATGGGTATACGGGTGTTATGGGACTACTGGGGACCGGACATCCAAAATAAACCGGTAACGCGCCAATGTGCATACCTCATGGAAGTGGAAGTGCGCACAACCCTCTGATGGAATTTTTGGAAATTTTATGTTTTCATTTGTTTATTATAGGAAATAAAGGAATAATTTGTTTTGTATTTACGTAAAATAAAACATAAAAGCACTTTTTATTAAAATATTAACTATTATAATTATAATAAATTAACAATTTAACTATCAAGAATTACAAATTTCAAAGATATAAACATTTTCAAAACGATCAAGTTTTGCAAATATAAACCAATACTTCAGTAAAAATTTCCATAATTTTAGTACGATGATACCACACAAACTTTCGTCGATCGAACAAATTATAAGTGATTCATTCTACCTGGTTTCAAACAACTTTCAAAGAATGTTCTCTCAGCGAAATTACCATCAACTAAATTAGATTTTATCGATCATATAATCGATAATCAGCCCGATCAACAGATGGAAAGTGTTGCATTTTGGTATGAACGCATGTTACAGTTTCATCGTTTCTGGTCAGTTGATGACAGAGATAACGAGATAGGAAACTTCTCTAACTACAACTCTGATTTAAGGTAGTGTTAGTGACTTTCAGACCCAAACAAACAATGGAATTCCAGGAAATCGATGTTACAGACCCAAACAATTCGCGGAATTGCATGTTACGGACCCAAACAATATTTGAGTTTCAGACCCCAATGACATTTCGGTCTAAAATTCCCACCACCTTTGTTTAGATATTCCAACTTAGATATTGATCTATAAAATTAAATTCTATTTCATGTACACTTTTATGCTTTAAGCTGTGTACATGCATTGTGTTCATACTTTGTTTGATGACAATAATATATCTAATAATTTATCGGCAAAAACATTGTGCTTTTGCAAGCATGAGGAAATAAATGAAATGAAATTTCGTGCAATAATTTAGTGATTCGCAAAAAAGGAGTGACTTATTTAATGGGGCAAATAATTCCAAAAAGGGTAAAATAAATTAAACAAATATTTAAAACAATTTACTTAAACAAATTCTGCATGTTGCTTTATTAACATTACCCTAAATCCAAGTGAAAGGCTTTGTTTTGATTTTGATGTTTACTAATCACTCGCCGAAGCAATTAAATTACCGTATATGTGTTTTAATAATCTTCACCTTAAATTAAAATATTGTCAATATTTTATGAGAATATAAACGAAATTAAATGTGGTATAACGTTTTAATTAGCATTTAATAAGCATTCATGTCAATTTTACAATGTAAGCGATGGTAAAATTAATTAAACAAATATTTAAAAGAATTTATTTAATAATGTATTATTAATAATAATGTGAATTAATGTAATTATTTTATATATTCTATCTTCATTTTGAAGTAATATAAATAATTTAACAGTTTATTTTTCTATCCTGAATAGTTTAGTTCAATTCAATATATTCAGTATTCACATTGAAAATATATACGAAATGATTTATTTGCGTTTACTTAGTTTTAGCACACATCTTAGTTTTTCAACATAATTGTAATCAATTCATCCTTATGAGAAACTCTTAAAAAAGAAATTGCATATAAATACTGGCGTTGGCATTCCTTAATTATTTTTTGACCTCACAGCTAGATTTGACCATTTTAGTGTTACCTGCTTATGCGGCTCGTAGTGTTTTAAGTACATTTTTTAGCATTCGTATGAAAACAGTGTTGCCTGCATTCTGTAATTTGGTATAAACTAAATTTTATCGTTAATTATTAAATAAAGAATCATTAAACCAGTATATTAAACCGTTATAGCTTGTTAAATGAGCTTGAAACTACTTTTCAATTTAGAAAATTTCATTATTTTTGGTATTGAACAAGATTATGTGGGTCACATTTGTTTGTAATATCAAAGAATTCAATAATATATATACGGAACTTTGATAGTCTTCAGTTCAAACATTTACTTACGTGTTGAATTATTGAGATTGTTACGTAAAACATACTCGCATAATTTATGTACACGTTTCAATGCGTTTCATTGGTTTCGTATTTTTGAAGTTTCTTTTTTGAATTTAATTTGCAGCGCTAGGCCTTTTTCGCTATATATTTTTTCACCACGATTTTTAAATTTGCAAAATTTAAAAATTTTTTATACATTCCAAGGATTTCTAATTTTGCTAAAAAATGCCAAGTGTGCGAGTATGCAGTAAAGTTGGATGTGCAGGCGGTGGTCAATTCTTCAGGTTTCCGGACGCTGCCACCAATGGATCACGGTAAGATGTTGGTCAAGCGGCCGCAAGTGTTTTCCAATTGTAATCTCCAGTTTCGGGTGCCAGTCCCGTTGCAGTGGGGGCACAAAATGGCAGTGACTAGTCTCGCCTGCACTAGTTCACTGCCAATGAACTAACGCAGACTAGTTCCGAGGCCTTACCAAAGGCTATAAAATGGTGCCACGGGTGATGCGCATCGTATAGGGGTCCTTCCTACCCCGCTAATATAAAGCCCACTAATATAGCGCATCGTGGGTAGGCTTCTCACTTGTGAGAGCTTCGTGGTGGCTGTGGTTGCCACCCAAAGATACGCGGGTAGAGACCAAAGTGTCTCCGCGTAGAGTTGCGTGTGGAGGAGGCCGCCTCCCCCAACTCGGCTGCCGGTAGCCACATACCGGAAGAGGCTTTATATAGTGCCTCGATCGCTTACCTGCGAGGAAGTCCTGCTCCGCCTCAGGCTTCCATAGGTACATATATGGTGCAACAGGGCAAAGTTGCAGCCGTGGTCGTTGGTTGCCGATATAAAGGTATTCATAGTGTCTACCTAGCAACCCCGAATGTGGGTGGGCCCACCGTGGACTTAAGCCAATCATGGCAGGCGTCCACGTAAAGCACAAGGCAGAAATCTGTAATCTCCAGTTGTTCCAGTTGGAAAACCTACAATGTTAGATTTAGGTAATAATATATAGCTCTGATATGGAAATTTTTAATTTGAATAACCAACATTCTAATCCAAATGAGAGTAAAAATATTTGTGATCTGCATTTGTTTAGAAGTTATAGCTCAATAAAATAAAAGCGCAATTAATAAAAATCAGTATCAAACTGTTGAAAAATTTCTAAACCAGAGCTATACACTGCATGCTGGGTACAAATAGGTATAGGTAATAGGATTATTTGTGAATTCACTTTTTATATTTGCTTCGTTTTAACTCTTTAACTGTGCTTAACTAAATTTAACTGTGCTTAACTAAATTTATTTGACTACTAACTATGCAACATTATATCATAAATTATCACCAACATCCATTAACATTCATAAAATGTAACACCGTAACAATCATTTTAAATTTCATATATATTAACGTTTGTGAAATGTTTTACATATCATTGTACAATTTTAATTTCCTAACAATTTGTTATGTATATCTAATAAAATAAGTGTGCATTGTATATTTGTATATGGGTGTTATATGACTACTGGGGAACCGGACATCCAAAAAAACCGGTAACGCGCCAAGTTGCATACCTCTTGGGTGGCGTGGAAGTGCACACAGCCCTCTGATGGAAATTTTATGTTTCCATTTATTTACTATAGGAAATAAAGGAATAATTTGTATTGTATTTACGTACAATAAAAAATAAACGCTGTTTTTATTAAAATATTAACTAATATAGTTATAATAAATTAACGATTTAACTATCAAGAATTACAAAATTTCAAATATATAAACATTTTCAAAGCGATCAAGTTTTGCAAATATAAACCAATACTTCAGTAAAAATTGCCAAGCCAAAAGATCTTATGAGGGGATCCCAAAAGCCGCCAGGAGTGGGAAGTATATCAAATTCTGGTGATTTATTAAATAAATCTCTCTTTAAGCCCGCATCTTAAGGTCATCTTGAGGTTTTAACCTTTCTCGTCTAACTCCCTTTTCCGGCATATTTCTGGTATTTTTGCAGTTGCGCATTTTTGCAGTTGTCTGATTCTAGAAAAGAAAATATTCAAAATTAATTAGAATTCGACCGTTATATTCTTTTTACTTTTTGGATTACTTCGCGCTTTCCATACGTTTTAAATTATTTAAGGTCTCATTGCCATTCTTGAGGACTTCATGCAGGAGAGGCATTGATTCTATGCAGGTGCTATCTTGATAACTTTCATCTATGAACACTGTGTCCGCTTTGGGAGGTGACATTATTATAATGCTTGGTGAGTTACTATAAATTGTTTAGCGTTCTGAATTGGTTAGAACTAGAGGAAAGTTTAGCTCATTCGCGCTATTGAAATTATGAAAGAATTGAATATATTAATCGATTCGAAACGACGAAAAATGAAATATTTAATAGAATTACCGTAAATTTTAAAAAGTATGGAGCCTGATTTTACTTCCATGACTGAGTTCTTGTGAATTGAATAATTTGTTAGGCGCGCCTGTTTCAATTTCCTTTTCGAATTAAATGGCGAGTCTTTCATTTGAATTTCTATTCTGTGTGGGCTGCTTTGTAGTATCATGATTGCAAATTAATTTTTTGCCTTCCAGCGCTCCCAAAAATGTTTCTCTGCTGTTTTCGTGGATTTCTTTTTGCAGCTATTTACTTCCGGTGCTTTTTACTAAACCCATTTTTTGTTCAATATTTTAGCATGAGCTGATTCTTTACGCGTTTTCTTCCTAGGTTTCCTAAACAACGTTCGCAACGGCTCGATTTCTACATTTTCGGTCTCAAAAATATCCGCGCATGGTATTTGATTTTGCTGTTTGCCATCACCGAAGGACGAGTTACTGCCATTATTCACCAACTCTTTCATCCTCAACTCTTTCTTGCTGTTCTTCCTACGGGATTCCAAAATATTCATCAGCTCTTTATTCTATTTTGGGATTTGTGGTGACATGAAAATAAGACACGTGGTGTTGGCCAGCTCAAAGTGGTGTTGGCCAGCCCATCCGAATTCTGACTGAAGCCCGTGTTATGTTCTACTTTTACGTATAATTAATTTTTGAATTTAAATTCTTGTTCGTGACTCCTTTTCTTATTATTTTCGCTTTAAAATAGAGCACAAAATGTGCTTTCAAATCAAGCCGCGGAACGAACTGTTGTTTACATATTTTCATGAAAAGTCATACGTGACATTTAATTTGGTGAATAACGCATACATTTACATAACCCCTGTACGTGAGTTTGGGTCGTGTAAAATTTTGTCATTTTTTTGAAATATTTTTTTTCGGGAAAAGAGTTTCCTATCTCGTTGTCTCTGGTTGATGATTCACAAATTCGTACTGAATATTCCTCATTGCGTTCCCTAGTGATGGCGGTGATGAGCCGTCGAAGGGTAAGAAGATATCACAAATACAGGAAACCGTTGAATATTACGGCGGGGCAGGTGTTCAACCCATCCCCTTCAATACTAATGATATAGTCACGACCATACGAAATCTTCGGGCTTGAGGTATGGAATTCCTTACAATGCCAGAAGCTCATTATAAAATTCTAGAAGAAGTCTTAGCTCATTCGCGAATTTAAATCAATGAAAATCTGAAAATTCTGAAAGAATTGATTATATTAATCGATTACGACGAAAAATGAAATATTTAATAGAGTTACCGTAAATTTTAAAAAGTAGAGCCTGATTTTACTTCCATGACTGAGTTCTTGTGAATTGAATAATTTGTTAGGCGCGCCTGTTTCAATTTCCTTTTCGAATTAAGTGGCGAGTCTCATTTAATTTTTTTCTATTCTGTGTGGGCTGCTTTATAGTATATTGATTGCAAATTAATTTTTTGCCTTCCAGCGCCCACAAAAATGTTTCTCTGCTGTTTTCGTGGATTTCTTTTTGCAGCTATTTACTTCCGGTGCTTTTTACTAAACCCATTTTTGGTTCAATATTCTCAGCATCAGCTGATTCTTTACGTGTTTTTTTCTAGGTTTCCTAAACAACGTTCGCAACGGCTCGATTTCTACATTTTGGGTCTCAAAAATATCCGCGCATAGTATTTGATTTTGCTGTTTGCTATCACCGAAGGACGAGTTGCTGCCATTATTCATGGCAATATTGATTTCATCCGGAGTAATGTCAACATCGTCCTCAACTCTTTTTTGCTGTTCCTTCCTACGGGATTCCAAAATATTCATCAGCTCTTTATTCTATTTTGGGATTTGTGGTGACATGAAAATAAGACACCAGTGGTGTTGACCAGCCCATCCGAATTCTGGCTGAAGCCCGTGTTATGTTCTACTTTTACGTATTAATATTTTCTTTTACTTAAACTTTATCTATAGAACTTATTAAATTTAAATTCTTGTTCGTGACTCTTTTTCTTATTATTTTCACTTCAAAATTTTTCTTATTATTTTAACTTCAAAAAGCACAAAATGTGCTTTCAAATCAAGCCGCCGAAGCGAACTGTTGTTTACATATTTTCATGAAATGTTATATGTAAGATTTAATTTGGTGAATTACGCATTAATTTACATAACCCCTGTACGTGAGTTTCGGTCGTGTAAAATTTTGTAATTTTTTGACACATTTTTTTCGGTAAAAGAGTTTCCCATCTCGTTGTCTTTGGTATTCTGGTGGGGTCATTGTCGGAAATGTTGAACTGCTGCAACTAATTTTGGATAGTATAAAATTTTTATTAAGAGCTTCTACTTGGTTCCGTTACATCCTGGAAAGTTTAAAATTAAGGATATGGTAAGAACACGGAGGTGGTAGTAATTTATATCACATCAGTGGATGAATGTTTATTTCTTAGAAATTAATCGCAACTCGATTGCGCTCACATAATTTTTTAATGAGGTTAAATAAGAACGGCCAACTGATGTAGTTTACCTAAATTGTGTGAGCTCTGATTATAAAAGTGTGCTACATATTTATTCTTTTTTAGGTTTCTACAGATTGCTGAATTTGCAAAAAAGGTAGGTCGGACTTTGCTACAAAATTTAGCGTAGGTAGAATATATGCTCAATTATGATGAACATAATAATCATTAATTTGTGCTGATTTCAAATCAATTAACCAAAAGGATTCTGAGGCTTCAGATTTATATGTAAAAATAGACACCTAAGATTGCATATTTAGTATACATATATATTTTTTACAGAAAATATCGGAATAATCCTCATGACATGGAAAAATAGCATGGATGCACGAAATTCAATAGATGGGGTAATCGGGGTTATATTGAATCTTCTGATAGATTCTAAGGCTTATGTTCAGAACCTGACTCCAGCTGATAAGGCTTATGTTCAACCTTGACTCCAGCCTTATGTTCAGAACCTGACTTTGTGACCTCAACAAAGATCAGAAATTGTTCCACTTACGTTAGCTATATAAGCTTTTTTTAAGGTTGAGTGATAACCCTTTTATTGAAGAAACCTAAATTTTTTAGGAAATCACATTTGTATTTTTAGTACTTTTTTCCGTTTTAATTTATTCCACTGTAAAATATGTTATTAACTACACAAACGTTATCTATGTAAATGATTTTTTCTCTATTTCTTTTCAATTTAATATATATTCGATCTGTATGCTTAAATTGAATGTAATCAAATTGTACTAATTAATTTAGCTTTATGTACATTTCACATAATCAATTTAAGAATATAAACACGTGACTTGCACACACATACCTACAAATGAGCAAACCGGTCAGGTGTCTACTTTTATTATTTGCGAGGATAGTTCACCTCCCAAAGGGATAGGACACTGGCATTGATCCATGCGAATTTTTGGCATACATTTGCAAAAAGGTAAAAGTTTCTTAGGAAAATGGTACAAATTTCACTGTAAATTTGTAGCCGCGCACAACGCTGTTTTTGCACTGGTATCAATTCTAAGAGGGTTACAGGTGAAAAACTAGAAAATATATTTCATTTTTAATCTTTCGAAAAATGAAATATTATGATTCAGTAAAAAAGGATCCTAAATTAATATTTCATTAAATTTATTTCATTATAATAAACAATAAACCGAATTACAAGTTACTTCTCCGGTATAAAACGATGTTCGGGTAATATATTTCACTGTGATAAATTTGGTGGTGTCTTGATATTAAAAATCAAAGGGATCTGTAATTTTAATTAAGATTTTAAAAATTATATATTTCACATTGACTTGGGGGATTGTCAATCTTCGGAGATCCTCATTGATTTTCTTAATATAAAGCCTAAAACTATTGTATAAGTTTGGTAAAATTAAATAGAAATAGAAACTCGATAACAAATATGGTGTTATACTCGTTAGCAAACGCAAAACAGACAAGAACAACAGCGGACGAGTTCTCACACAATGTGTTCATGAGTTCAACAAATTATGAAAGATGGCAATTAACGAATTTATTATTTACAGCAACGAATGTCCTCTCTATTTATCACTGCTTTTTTGGGAAAGTCCGCCAACTTGTATTTAGAAACATTCAAATATTAGATAAAAGCAATGTCATATATATATACAACTAGCAAGTAACCAGAACGCCTGAAATACCGTTTGAAAGATCTTTCGGCTAATCTTAGTAAAAGATAACATTAACTATTTTGCGAGTTTCATAGTCATTTTTTATTATCATGAAAATTAAAACAAAATATACTTTTTACTGCAAAAAGTGAATATTTTTCTGCAAAAAAATTATATTTACGAGTGTATTATATAGGGTGAGGATTGTGATCCTTGCTGCGACCGAAAGCCGCCATATTTGAATAGTATATAGCGGGTATTGATTAGCGAAAACTTTGGTACATCAATGTATTTTGGAGAAGAAAGGCATTAAAAGGAAAATATGTACTTAATTTAACAAATATTACTCGAGCTCTTAAACTATAAATACCTCGACAAAGAAGTACATTAGCCAATAAAAATCTCTGAAACGGTATATCAGATGTCCTGATACCTTACTAGGTTGTAGAGATCTAATATTGCGTTCATCTGATATTTGGGTACTTCTAAATCCAAGATGGAGGCATTCCCCAAAATAATTTTCATCTTACTGTTTCTACGGATGAAATTTGGTGGTAAAGAAATTCAAAAGTATCAACATTTGGATTGTATCCCATACATGTTCCCCTTCCTTAAGTATGGCGTAAAATGACATGTGTCTATATACTCATGCATATCATATATACTCGTTTTTCAACACATTTAAGCCCTATTTTCCGAACTAAATATAGTACCTCATATGGTGCTTCTTGAAAGCAGTTTCGGTTTTGGCTTAGGTTTTTAAAGACGATGTCAAGTGTACCCTAACATAAATTAATTTTAATTTCAGAAACAGCTTTGTAATGTTTAAAATTTATATTTTAATTGAAACTATTTAAATTAAAGATAAACAAATAATAATACTTAAAATTCAAACCATACCCAATAGTGTATAGATTTATATTTTAATAATTGACTAAAATCAACAGCAACATATCCAAAGTCCAAAACCTAAATAGTAAACAGCAACGGGTATTTGTCTTTATATCCCACCCTGTGATATTCTCGTGTTCAATATTTCTCCTTTTTTCTGAAACTAACTGCAGAAGAGACAAAAATATATAGCACAGATGTTCGAGAATAGACCAGAGTTTCTGCCAAACTGCCAAAACTAGATATATATTTGGTTTTGGTTTAAATTCACAATTCCATGGAATTTTATGGTTTTGCGTGTGAAAAACAATATCTAAAACCGCTAAAAATTCATCGCAATTTTCTAGATAACATGCATCTTACCCACCGTTTCGCTGTAGGAAGAGTGTCTTTTTGAACTCTTAAGTTTACAAATTTGTTAAGAACGTGTATCTACCGTGTAATATGGCATTCGGAGTGACCTAACTGACGTCATTTATGACATTTTCGTAATATATTCGTAACTTAGAGCAAAATTGCGAAAAATTATATAACATAGCTATGCAATTATTGTCATATAAATCACAATTTATCATAAATCTATTCATAAATTACATAGCAAATAGTCTGCTGCTCTGAATTTTGTGCTAAATTCGTATAGTACGGTTGCTGTCGTTGCTTTTCATGATTTCATTGACATTTGGTGTGAAATTAGTTGTGTTAAATTTCTGGAAAAGTAAATGGAATGAAAATTTTGAATTTCAGAAAAATTTATTGAAAAATGAATGAAATTATAAAATTTTAAGGAGGAAACCTCGGCTTTGCGGGGTGAGGTAAACAATCCGCATATTCTAGGTAATAAATTTGGGCAAATTAGAGAGCCACGGTCACAATTTCACACCGGTAGATGCGCTTTCAAAGATTCACAGCAATAGAACAATAATGCAAAACAGTCAGAATGAATTAAGTTCACCCACTCCACTGATTTATATCTAAATAACATAATTACAATTTTCCTTAAAAAGCCACTACGAACAAGGCATAAAACAAGATTTGGATAGGCTCGCTAGCCTACATACACTTGCAGTCCCATACGCAATCAAAAAACGTACTTTTAATCTGAATTTCTTCTGTACTTCCGACGAGAGATAAACTGACAGCTTTATGTCCGATCTCTAGCAAATTTCGTCACAGGGGCAAACTTCAAGCAACAACAAATTTGTTAAGCAGAATTGAAATATAATTTGCTAACATCCTGTCGTGTAGAGGGTTTTGTGTTCAGCAGAGATAACGAGATAGGAAACTCCTTTAACTACAACTCTGATTTAAAGTAGTGTTCGTGAGATTAAGACCCTGACTCATGATTTCTTCCGTGGAAATTTTATGTTTAAGACCCTAACTAAGGATTTTTTCTTAGAAATTCAAGCATAAGACCCGGCCATTACACCTTTTTAGACCCCGAATGACAATCCATTTTATAAGTTCACCAGCTATGTTTTGATGTGCCAACGTAGTTATTGGTTTATAGAATTCAATTATTTTTAATGTACACTTTTTTGATTTAAGATGCGTAGTCTACATGTGCATGATTAATTTGATAACTAAAATATTTGTATAAATTGTTATAACTAATATTTGTATAAAATAACTAATTATTATAATAACTAATTATGGTAATTAAGTATTTGTATAAAATATTTATATAAAACAAATAAATGTATTTATTTCATATGCATAAAAACATAAATTAAACTCAATTTTATGAAATATTTTAATGTATAACAAATTCGATTGACTTCGTTAATAGAATACTCAAATCATTTAAGCCAATTTTTGGACCCCAGAATCTAAAAACAACCTTAAAATAAAATTAGATCAAATAATTTATTTGAAAAAATTCTTTACATTAATTTATTAACGACTCTGCTACCATTACTTTGAAGCCAAATGTTAGCCGCACTAGTTCATGTAAAATATAAAAGATTTTACTTGAGTATATCAATACACAAATATGACTATTTTTAGTTTCAAATAAAATTGTATTAATATTAATAAGTTCCTTTCTTCGTCGTAATTCATTTAATATAACTTTTGAGCTTCTGGTGCTGATATTAATAACCGCACCTACACGGTATTATTTATTTATTATCATCAAGAGAAACTCCTGAAAAATCAAATGTGTAAAACATGTGGAATTGGCATACCCTAATTATTTCTTCACCTCTGTCATAAATTCGATGATTTTAGTGTTGTCAGCATTTGCGGCGCTTACTACTTAATGGGCCATTTTGCTGCCAGTATTCAGTATTCAGTAATAAGTATTATATTCAAGTTTTTTGTTAATTATTAAAAATATTAATAAAATAATATATTAGTATTGCTGCGTATACATCGAACAACTATCAAGTTTACCAAATTTCATTATATTTGGTACTGCATACAAAAATTTGAACTCATTTTGGATTGAAATTTCAAACGCTTCTATGATTTCTATGTTATGTTAACATGGTTTTTAGCTAAACCACTTATTTTCAGATTATTTCAATTGTGACATTAAGGATGCTCATAAAATGTAAGACCATAAAAACATAAGACCATAAAACATAAGACCCGGCCATTACACCTTTTTAGACCCCGAATGACAATCCATTTTATAAGTTCACCAGCTATGTTTTGATGTGCCAACGTAGTTATTGGTTTATAGAATTCAATTATTTTTAATGTACACTTTTTTGATTTAAGATGCGTAGTCTACATGTGCATGATTAATTTGATAACTAAAATATTTGTATAAATTGTTATAACTAATATTTGTATAAAATAACTAATTATTATAATAATTAATTATGGTAATTAAGTATTTGTATAAAATATTTATATAAAACAAATAAATGTATTTATTTCATATGCATAAAAACATAAATTAAACTCAATTTTATGAAATATTTTAATGTATAACAAATTCGATTGACTTCGTTAATAGAATACTCAAATCATTTAAGCCAATTTTTGGACCCCAGAATCTAAAAACAACCTTAAAATAAAATTAGATCAAATAATTTATTTGAAAAAATTCTTTACATTAATTTATTAACGACTCTGCTACCATTACTTTGAAGCCAAATGTTAGCCGCACTAGTTCATGTAAAATATAAAAGATTTTACTTGAGTATATCAATACACAAATATGACTATTTTTAGTTTCAAATAAAATTGTATTAATATTAATAAGTTCCTTTCTTCGTCGTAATTCATTTAATATAACTTTTGAGCTTCTGGTGCTGATATTAATAACCGCACCTACACGGTATTATTTATTTATTATCATCAAGAGAAACTCCTGAAAAATCAAATGTGTAAAACATCTGGAATTGGCATACCCTAATTATTTCTTCACCTCTGTCATAAATTCGATGATTTTAGTGTTGCCAGCATTTGCGGCGCTTACTACTTAATGGGCCATTTTGCTGCCAGTATTCAGTATTCAGTAATAAGTATTATATTCAAGTTTTTTGTTAATTATTAAAAATATTAATAAAATAATATATTAGTATTGCTGCGTATACATCGAACAACTATCAAGTTTACCAAATTTCATTATATTTGGTACTGCATACAAAAATTTGAACTCATTTTGGATTGAAATTTCAAACGCTTCTATGATTTCTATGTTATGTTAACATGGTTTTTAGCTAAACCACTTATTTTCAGATTATTTCAATTGTGACATTAAGGATGCTCATAAAATGTGCATTTACTTATGTCCATTTTGTCCATTTCAATCTGTTTTAGTTCCATTTATGAATTTATTTTGCACCGCTGTGATAATTTCTCAAACAATTTTTTCACCACACAATAAAATATTTGTAATTTCAAAAAAATTTTAAATTTAAATAAATTTAAGCAAAAAATAAGAATGCCGGACCTGCGAACATGCTGCCAGGATGGGTATATAAGTGTTATAGGACTACTGGGGAACCGGACATCCAAAATAAACCGGTAACGCGCCAATGTGCATACCTCATGGAAGTGGAAGTGCACACAACCCTCTGATGGAAATTTTTGGAAATTTTATGTTTTCATTTGTTTACTATAGGAAATAAAGGAATAATTTGTATTGTATTTACGTAAAATAAAACATAAAAACACTTTTTATTAAAATATTGACTATTATAATTATAATAAATTAACAATTTAACTATCAAGAATTACAAATTTCAAAGATATAAACATTTTCAAAACGATCAAGTTTTGCAAATATAAACCAATACTTCAGTAAAAATTGCCATAATTTTAGTACGATGATACCACACAAACTTTCGTCGATCGAACAAATTATAAGAGATTCATTCTACCTGGTTTCAAACAAATTTCAAAGAATGTTCTCTCAGCGAAATTACCATCAACTAAATTAGATTTTATCGATCATATAATCGATAATCAGCCCGATCAACAGATGGAAAGTGTTGCATTTTGGTATGAACGCATGTTACAGTTTCATCGTTTCTGGTCAGTTGATGATTCACAAATTCGTACTGAATATTCCTCATTGCGTTCCCTAGTGATGGCGGTGATGAGCCGTCGAAGGGTAAGAAGAAATCACAAATACAGGAAACCGTTGAATATTACGGCGGGGCAGGTGTTCAACCCATCCCCTTCAATACTAATGATATAGTCACGACCATACGAAATCTTCGGGCTTGAGGTATGGAATTGCTTAAAATGCCAGAAGCTCATTATAAAATTCTAGAAGAAAGTTTAGCTCATTCGCGCATTAAAATCAATGAAAATCTGAAAATTCTGAAAGAATTGAATATATTAATCGATTACGACGAAAAATGAAATATTTAATAGAGTTACCGTAAATTTTAAAAAGTAGAGCCTGATTTTACTTCCATGACTGAGTTCTTGTGAATTGAATAATTTTTTAATTTTTTTCTATTCTGTGTGGGCTGCTTTATAGTATATTGATTGCAAATTAATTTTTTGCCTTCCAGCGCCCCCAAAAATGTTTCTCTGCTGTTTTCGTGGATTTCTTTTTGCAGCTATTTACTTCCGGTGCTTTTTACTAAACCCATTTTTGGTTCAATATTCTCAGCATCAGCTGATTCTTTACGTGTTTTTTTCTAGGTTTCCTAAACAACGTTCGCAACGGCTCGATTTCTACATTTTGGGTCTCAAAAATATCCGCGCATAGTATTTGATTTTGCTGTTTGCTATCACCGAAGGACGAGTTGCTGCCATTATTCATGGCAATATTGATTTCATCCGGAGTAATGTCAACATCGTCCTCAACTCTTTTTTGCTGTTCCTTCCTACGAGATTCCAAAATATTCATCAGCTCTTTATTCTATTTTGGGATTTGTGGTGACATGAAAATAAGACACCAGTGGTGTTGACCAGCCCATCCGAATTCTGGCTGAAGCCCGTGTTATGTTCTACTTTTACGTATTAATATTTTCTTTTACTTAAACTTTATCTATAGAACTTATTAAATTTAAATTCTTGTTCGTGACTCTTTTTCTTATTATTTTCACTTCAAAATTTTTCTTATTATTTTAACTTCAAAAAGCACAAAATGTGCTTTCAAATCAAGCCGCCGAAGCGAACTGTTGTTTACATATTTTCATGAAATGTTATATGTAAGATTTAATTTGGTGAATTACGCATTAATTTACATAACCCCTGTACGTGAGTTTCGGTCGTGTAAAATTTTATAATTTTTTGACACATTTTTTTTCGGTAAAAGAGTTTCCCATCTCGTTGTCTTTGGAATTCTGGTGGGGTCATTGTCGGAAATGTTGAACTGCTGCAACTAATTTTGGATAGTATAAAATTTTTATTAAGAGCTTCTACTTGGTTCCGTTACATCCTGGAAAGTTTAAAATTAAGGATATGGTAAGAACACGGAGGTGGTAGTAATTTATATCACATCAGTGGATGAATGTTTATTTCTTAGAAATTAATCGCAACTCGATTGCGCTCACATAATTTTTTAATGAGGTTAAATAAGAACGGCCAACTGATGTAGTTTACCTAAATTGTGTGAGCTCTGATTATAAAAGTGTGCTACATATTTATCCTTTTTTAGGTTTCTACGGAATGCTGAATTTGCAAAAAAAGGTAGGTCGGACTTTGATACAAAGTTTAGCGTAGGTAGAATATATGCTCAAATATGATGAACATAATAATCATTAATTTGTGCTGATTTCAAATCAATTAACCAAAAGGATTCTGAGGCTTCAGATTTATATGTAAAAATAGACACCTAAGATTGCATATTTAGTATACATACATATTTTTTACAGAAAATGTCGGAATAATCCTCATGACATGGACAAATAGCATGGTGGCACGAAATTCAACAGATGGGGCGATCGGGGTTATATTGAATCTTCTGATAGATTCTAAGGCTTATGTTCAGAACCTGACTCCAGCTGATAAGGCTTATGTTCAACCTTGACTCCAGCCTTATGTTCAGAACCTGACTTTGTGACCTCAACAAAGATCAGAAATTGTTCCACTTACGTTAGCTATATCTCAGAAACTATAAATGGCAGACAATGAGTATACCAATGGAGATATAATGAGATTTTTTTAAGGTTGAGTGATAACCCTTTTATTGAAGAAACCTAAATTTTTTAGGAAATCACATTTGTATTTTTAGTACTTTTTTCCGTTTTAATTTATTCCACTGTAAAATATGTTATTAACTACACAAACGTTATCTATGTAAATGATTTTTTTTCTCTATTTCTTTTCAATTTAATATATATTCGATCTGTATGCTTAAATTGGATGTAATCAAATTGTACTAATTAATTTAGCTTTATGTACATTTCACATAATCAATTTAAGAATATAAACACGTGACTTGCACACACATACCTACAAATGAGCAAACCGGTCAGGTGTCTACTTTTATTATTTGCGAGGATAGTTCACCTCCCAAAGGGATAGGACACTGGCATTGATCCATGCGAATTTTTGGCATACATTTGCAAAAAGGTAAAAGTTTCTTAGGAAAATGGTACAAATTTCACTGTAAATTTGTAGCCACGCCGATGCGTAGCCGCGCACAACGCTGTTTTTGCACTGGTATCAATTCTAAGAGGGTTACAGGTGAAAAACTAGAAAATATATTTCATTTTTAATCTTTCGATAAATGAAATATGATTCAGTGAAAAAGGATCCTAAATTAATATTTCATTAAATTTATTTCATTATAATAAACAATAAACCGCATTACAGGTTACTTCTCCGCTATAAAACGATGCTCGGGTAATATATTTCACTGTGATAAATTTGGTGGTGTCTTGATATTAAAAATCAATTAAAGGGATCTGTAATTTTAATTAAGATTTTAAAAATTATATATTTCACATTGACTTGGGGGATTGTCAATCTTCCTCGAGATCCTCATTGATTTTCTCAATATAAAGCCTACCACTATTGTATAAGTTTGGTAAAATTAAATAGAAATAGAAACTCGATAACAAATATGGTGTTATACTCGTTAGCAAACGCAAAACAGACAAGAACAACAGCGGACGAGTTCTCACACAATGTGATCATGAGTTCAACAAATTATGAAAGATGGCAATTAACGAATTTATTATTTACAGCAACGAATGTCCTCTCTATTTATCACTGCTTTTTTGGGAAAGTCCGCCAACTTGAATTTAGAAACATTCAAATATTAGATAAAAGCAATGTCATATATATATATATATATATATATATATATATATATATATATATATATATATATATATATATATATATATATATATATATATATATATATATATATATATATATATATATATATATATATATATATATATATATATATATATATATATATATATATATATATATATATATATATATATATATATATATATATATATATATATATATATATATATATATATATATATATATATATATATATATATATATATATATATATATATATATATATATATATATATATATATATATATATATATATATATATATATATATATATATATATATATATATATATATATATATATATATATATATATATATATATATATATATATATATATATATATATATATATATATATATATATATATATATATATATATATATATATATATATATATATATATATATATATATATATATATATATATATATATATATATATATATATATATATATATATATATATATATATATATATATATATATATATATATATATATATATATATATATATATATATATATATATATATATATATATATATATATATATATATATATATATATATATATATATATATATATATATATATATATATATATATATATATATATATATATATATATATATATATATATATATATATATATATATATATATATATATATATATATATATATATATATATATATATATATATATATATATATATATATATATATATATATATATATATATATATATATATATATATATATATATATATATATATATATATATATATATATATATATATATATATATATATATACAACTAAGCAAGTAACCAGAACGCCTGAAGTACCGTTTGAAAGATCTTTCGGCTAATCTTAGTAAAAGATAACATTAACTATTTTGCGAGTTTCATAGTCATTTTTTATTATCATGAAAATTAAAACAAAATATACTTTTTACTGCAAAAAGTGAATATTTTTCTGCAAAAAAATTATATTTACGAGTGTATTATATAGGGTGAGGATTGTGATCCTTGCTGCGACCGAAAGCCGCCATATTTGAATAGTATATAACGGGTAGCGAAAACTCTTTGGTACATCAATGTATTTTGGAGAAGAAAGGCATTAAAAGGAAAATATGTACTTAATTTAACAAATAGTACTCGAGCTCTTAAACCATAAATACCTCGACAAAAAAGTACATTAGCCAATAAAAATCTCTGAAACGGTATATCAGATGTCTTGATACCTTACTAGGTTGTAGAGATCTAATATTGCGTTCATCTGATATTTGGGTACTTCTAAATCCAAGATGGAGGCATTCCCCAAAATAATTTTCATTTTACTGTTTCTACGGATGAAATTTGGGGGTAAAGAAATTCAAAAGTATCAACATTTGGATTGTATCCCATACATGTTCCCCTTCCTTAAGTATGGCTTAAAATGACATGTGTCTATAGACTCATGCATATCATATATATTCGTTTTTCAACACATTTAAGCCCTATTTTCCGAACTAAATATAGTACCTCATATGGTGCTTCTTGAAAGCAGCTTCGGTTTTTGCTTAGGTTTTTAAAGACGATGTCAAGTGTACCCTAACATAAATTAATTTTAATTTGAGAAACAGCTTTGTAATGTTTAAAATTTATATTTTAATTGAAACTATTTAAATTAAAGATGAACAGATAAAAATACTTAAAATTCAAACCATACCCAATAGTGTATAGATTTATATTTTAATAATTGACAAAAATCAACAGCAACATATCCAAAGCCCAAAACCTAAATAGTAAACAGCAACGGGTATTTGTCTTTATATGCCACCATGTGATATTCTCGTGTTCAATATTTCTCCTTTTTTCTGAAACTAACTGCAGGAAGAGACAAAAATATATAGCACAGATGTTCGAGAATAGACCAGAGTTTCTGCCAAACTGCCAAAACTAGATATATATTTGGTTTTGGTTTAAATTCACAATTCCATGGAATTTTATGGTTTTGCGTGTGAAAAACAATATCTAAAACCGCTAAAAATTCATCGCAATTTTCTAGATAACATGCATCTTACCCACCGTTTCGCTGTAGGAAGAGTGTCTTTTTGAACTCTTACGTTTACAAATTTGTTAAGAACGTGTATCTACCGTGTAATATGGCATTCGGAGTGACCTAACTGACGTAATTTATGACATTTTCGTAATATATTCGTAACTTAGAGCAAAATTACGAAAAATTATATAACATAGCTATGCAATTATTGTCATATAAATCACAATTTATCATAAATCTGTTCATAAATTACATAGCAAATAGTCCGCTGCTCTGAATTTTGTGCTAAATTCGTATAGTACGGTTGCTGTCGTTGCTTTTCATGACTTCATTGACATTTGGTGTGAAATTAGTTGTGTTAAATTTCTGGAAAAGTAAATGGAATGAAAATTTTGAATTTCAGAAAAATTTATTGAAAAATGAATGAAATTATAAAATTTTAAGGAGGAAACCTCGGCTTTGCGGGGTGAGGTAAACAATTCGCATATTCTAGGTAATAAATTTGGGCAAATTAGAGAGCCACGGTCACAATTTCACACCGGTAGATGCGCTTTCAAAGATTCACAGCAATAGAACAATAATGCAAAACAGTCAGAATGAATTAAGTTCACCCACTCCACTGATTTATATCTAAATAACATAATTACAATTTTCCTTAAAAAGTCACTACGAACAAGGCATAAAACAAGATTTGGATAGGGTCGCTAGCCTACATACACTTGCAGTCCCATACGCAATCAAAAAACGTACTTTTAATCTGAATTTTTTCTGTACTTCCGACGAGAGATAAACTGACAGCTTTATGTCCGATCTCTAGCAAATTTCGTCACAGGGGCAAACTTCAAGCAACAACAAATTTGTTAAGCAGAATTGAAATATAATTTGCTAACATCCTGTCGTGTAGAGGGTTTTGTGTTCAGCAGAGATAACGAGATAGGAAACTCCTTTAACTACAACTCTGATTTAAAGTAGTGTTCGTGAGATTAAGACCCTGACTCATGATTTCTTCCGTGGAAATTTTATGTTTAAGGCCCTAACTAAGCATTTTTTCTTAGAAATTCAAGCATAAGACCCAGCCATTACATCTTTTTAGACCCCGAATGACAATCCATTTTATAAGTTCACCAGCTATGTTTTGATGTGCCAACGTAGTTATTGGTTTATAGAATTCAATTATTTTTCATGTACACTTTTTTGATTTAAGATGCGTAGTCTACATGTGCATGATAAATTTGATAAATTTTGACTAAAATATTTGTATAAATTGTTATAACTAATATTTGTATAAAATAACTAATTATTATAATAACTAATTATGGTAATTAAGTATTTGTATAAAATATTTATATAAAACAAATAAATGTATTTATTTCATATGCATAAAAACATAAATTAAACTCAATTTTATGAAATATTTTAATGTATAACAAATTCGATTGACTTCGTTAATAGAATACTCAAATCATTTAAGCCAATTTTTGGACCCCAGAATCTAAAAACAACCTTAAAATAAAATTAGATCAAATAATTTATTTGAAAAAATTCTTTACATTAATTTATTAACGACTCTGCTACCATTACATTGAAGCCAAATGTTAGCCGCACTAGTTCATGTAAAATATAAAAGATTTTACTTGAGTATATCAATACACAAATATGACTATTTTTAGTTTCAAATAAAATTGTATTAATATCAATAAGTTCCTTTCTTCGTCGTAATTCATTTAATATAACTTTTGAGCTTCTGGTGCTGATATTAATAACCGCACCTACACGGTATTATTTATTTATTATCATCAAGAGAAACTCCTGAAAAATCAAATGTGTAAAACATGTGGAATTGGCATACCCTAATTATTTCTTCACCTCTGTCATAAATTCGATGATTTTAGTGTTGCCAGCATTTGCGGCGCTTACTACTTAATGGGCCATTTTGCTGCCAGTATTCAGTATTCAGTAATAAGTATTATATTCAAGTTTTTTGTTAATTATTAAAAATATTAATAAAATAATATATTAGTATTGCTGCGTATACATCGAACAACTATCAAGTTTACCAAATTTCATTATTTTTGGTACTGCATACAAAAATTTGAACTCATTTTGGATTGAAATTTCAAACGCTTCTATGATTTCTATGTTATATTAACATGGTTTTTAGCTAAACCACTTATTTTCAGATTATTTCAATTGTGACATTAAGTATGCTCATAAAATGTGCATTTACTTATGTCCATTTTGTCCATTTCAATCTGTTTTAGTTCCATTTATGAATTTATTTTGCACCGCTGTGATAATTTCTCAAACAATTTTTTCACCACACAATAAAATATTTGTAATTTCAAAAAAATTTTAAATTTAAATAAATTTAAGCAAAAAATAAGAATGCCGGACCTGCGAACATGCTGCCAGGATGGGTATATAGGTGTTATAGGGCTACTGGGGAACCGGACATCCAAAATAAACCGGTAACGCGCAATGTGCATACCTCATGGAAGTGGAAGTGCACACAACCCTCTGATGGAAATTTTTGGAAATTTTATGTTTTCATTTGTTCACTTATAGGAAATAAAGGAATAATTTGTATTGTATTTACGTAAAATAAAACATAAAAGCACTTTTTATTAAAATATTAACTATTATAATTATAATAAATTAACAATTTAACTATCAAGAATTAAAAATTTCAAAGATATAAACATTTTCAAAACGATCAAGTTTTGCAAATATAAACCAATACTTCAGTAAAAATTGCCATAATTTTAGTACGATGATACCACACAAACTTTCGTCGATCGAACAAATTATAAGAGATTCATTCTACCTGGTTTCAAACAACTTTCAAAGAATGTTCTCTCAGCGAAATTACCATCAACTAAATTAGATTTTATCGATCATATAGTCGGTAATCAGCCCGATCAACAGATGGAAAGTGTTGCATTTTGGTATGAACGCATGTTACAGTTTCATCGCTTCTGGTCAGTTGATTATTCACAAATTCGTACTGAATATTCCTCATTGCGTTCCCTAGTGATGGCGGTGATGAGCCGTCGAAGGGTAAGAAGAAATCACAAATACAGGAAACCGTTGAATATTACGGCGGGGCAGGTGTTCAACCCATCCCCTTGAATACTAATGATATAGTCACGACCATACGAAATCTTCGGGCTTGAGGTATGGAATTCCTTACAATACCAGAAGCTCATTATAAAATTCTAGAAGAAAATTTAGCTCATTCGCGCATTAAAATCAATGAAAATCTGAAAATTCTGAAAGAATTGAATATATTAATCGATTACGACGAAAAATGAAATATTTAATAGAGTTAGGGCCAACTTCAAGCAACAACAAATTTGTTAAGCAGAATTGAAATATAATTTGCTAACATCCTGTCGTGTAGAGGGTTTTGTGTTCAGCAGAGATAACGAGATAGGAAACTCCTTTAACTACAACTCTGATATAAAGTAGTGTTCGTGAGATTAAGACCCTGACTCATGATTTCTTCCGTGGAAATTTTATGTTTAAGACCCTAACTAAGGATTTTTTCTTAGAAATTCAAGCATAAGAACCGGCCATTACACCTTTTTAGATCCCGAATGACAATGCATTTTATAAGTTCACCAGCTATGTTTTGATGTGCCAACGTAGTTATTGGTTTATAGAATTCAATTATTTTTCATGTACACTTTTTTGATTTAAGATGCGTAGTCTACATGTGCATGATTAATTTGATAACTAAAATATTTGTATAAATTGTTATAACTAATATTTGTATAAAATAACTAATTATTATAATAACTAATAATGGTAATTAAGTATTTGTATAAAATATTTATATAAAACAAATAAATGTATTTATTTCATATGCATAAAAACATAAATTAAACTCAATTTTATGAAATATTTTAATGTATAACAAATTCGATTGACTTCGTTAATAGAATACTCAAATCATTTAAGCCAATTTTTGGACCCCAGAATCTAAAAATAACCTTAAAATAAAATTAGATCAAATAATTTATTTGAAAAAATTCTTTACATTAATTTATTAACGACTCTGCTACCATTACTTTGAAGCCAAATGTTAGCCGCACTAGTTCATGTAAAATATAAAAGATTTTACTTGAGTATATCAATACACAAATATGACTATTTTTAGTTTCAAATAAAATTGTATTAATATCAATAAGTTCCTTTCTTCGTCGTAATTCATTTAATATAACTTTTGAGCTTCTGGTGCTGATATTAATAACCGCACCTACACGGTATTATTTATTTATTATCATCAAGAGAAACTCCTGAAAAATCAAATGTGTAAAACATGTGGAATTGGCATACCCTAATTATTTCTTCACCTCTGTCATAAATTCGATGATTTTAGTGTTGCCAGCATTTGCGGCGCTTACTACTTAATGGGCCATTTTGCTGCCAGTATTCAGTATTCAGTAATAAGTATTATATTCAAGTTTTTTGTTAATTATTAAAAATATAGCCCCACTTACGTTAGCTATATCTCAGAAACTATAAATGGCAGACAATGAGTATACCAATGGAGATATAATGAGATTTTTTTAAGGTTGAGTGATAACCCTTTTATTGAAGAAACCTAAATTTTTTAGGAAATCACATTTGTATTTTTAGTACTTTTTTCCGTTTTAATTTATTCCACTGTAAAATATGTTATTAACTACACAAACGTTATCTATGTAAATGATTTTTTTTCTCTATTTCTTTCAATTTAATATATATTCGATCTGTATGCTTAAATTGGATGTAATCAAATTGTACTAATTAATTTAGCTTTATGTACATTTCACATAATCAATTTAAGAATATAAACACGTGACTTGCACACACATACCTACAAATGAGCAAACCGGTCAGGTGTCTACTTTTATTATTTGCGAGGATAGTTCACCTCCCAAAGGGATAGGACACTGGCATTGATCCATGCGAATT
>OZ016505.1:18555971-18563471 GCA_963966595.1 Physocephala rufipes | reverse complement strand
ATCAACATTTGGATTGTATCCCATACATGTTCCCCTTCCTTAAGTATGGCTTAAAATGACATGTGTCTATAGACTCATGCATATCATATATATTCGTTTTTCAACACATTTAAGCCCTATTTTCCGAACTAAATATAGTACCTCATATGGTGCTTCTTGAAAGCAGCTTCGGTTTTTGCTTAGGTTTTTAAAGACGATGTCAAGTGTACCCTAACATAAATTAATTTTAATTTGAGAAACAGCTTTGTAATGTTTAAAATTTATATTTTAATTGAAACTATTTAAATTAAAGATGAACAGATAAAAATACTTAAAATTCAAACCATACCCAATAGTGTATAGATTTATATTTTAATAATTGACAAAAATCAACAGCAACATATCCAAAGCCCAAAACCTAAATAGTAAACAGCAACGGGTATTTGTCTTTATATGCCACCATGTGATATTCTCGTGTTCAATATTTCTCCTTTTTTCTGAAACTAACTGCAGGAAGAGACAAAAATATATAGCACAGATGTTCGAGAATAGACCAGAGTTTCTGCCAAACTGCCAAAACTAGATATATATTTGGTTTTGGTTTAAATTCACAATTCCATGGAATTTTATGGTTTTGCGTGTGAAAAACAATATCTAAAACCGCTAAAAATTCGTCGCAATTTTCTAGATAACATGCATCTTACCCACCGTTTCGCTGTAGGAAGAGTGTCTTTTTGAACTCTTACGTTTACAAATTTGTTAAGAACGTGTATCTACCGTGTAATATGGCATTCGGAGTGACCTAACTGACGTAATTTATGACATTTTCGTAATATATTCGTAACTTAGAGCAAAATTACGAAAAATTATATAACATAGCTATGCAATTATTGTCATATAAATCACAATTTATCATAAATCTGTTCATAAATTACATAGCAAATAGTCCGCTGCTCTGAATTTTGTGCTAAATTCGTATAGTACGGTTGCTGTCGTTGCTTTTCATGACTTCATTGACATTTGGTGTGAAATTAGTTGTGTTAAATTTCTGGAAAAGTAAATGGAATGAAAATTTTGAATTTCAGAAAAATTTATTGAAAAATGAATGAAATTATAAATTTTAAGGAGGAAACCTAAGGCTTTGCGGGGTGAGGTAAACAATTCGCATATTCTAGGTAATAAAGTTGGGCAAATTAGAGAGCCACGGTCACAATTTCACACCGGTAGATGCGCTTTCAAAGATTCACAGCAATAGAACAATAATGCAAAACAGTCAGAATGAATTAAGTTCACCCACTCCACTGATTTATATCTAAATAACATAATTACAATTTTCCTTAAAAAGTCACTACGAACAAGGCATAAAACAAGATTTGGATAGGCTCGCTAGCCTACATACACTTGCAGTCCCATACGCAATCAAAAAACGTACTTTTAATCTGAATTTTTTCTGTACTTCCGACGAGAGATAAACTGACAGCTTTATGTCCGATCTCTAGCAAATTTCGTCACAGGGGCAAACTTCAAGCAACAACAAATTTGTTAAGCAGAATTGAAATATAATTTGCTAACATCCTGTCGTGTAGAGGGTTTTGTGTTCAGCAGAGATAACGAGATAGGAAACTCCTTTAACTACAACTCTGATTTAAAGTAGTGTTCGTGAGATTAAGACCCTGACTCATGATTTCTTCCGTGGAAATTTTATGTTTAAGGCCCTAACTAAGCATTTTTTCTTAGAAATTCAAGCATAAGACCCAGCCATTACATCTTTTTAGACCCCGAATGACAATCCATTTTATAAGTTCACCAGCTATGTTTTGATGTGCCAACGTAGTTATTGGTTTATAGAATTCAATTATTTTTCATGTACACTTTTTTGATTTAAGATGCGTAGTCTACATGTGCATGATAAATTTGATAAATTTTGACTAAAATATTTGTATAAATTGTTATAACTAATATTTGTATAAAATAACTAATTATTATAATAACTAATTATGGTAATTAAGTATTTGTATAAAATATTTATATAAAACAAATAAATGTATTTATTTCATATGCATAAAAACATAAATTAAACTCAATTTTATGAAATATTTTAATGTATAACAAATTCGATTGACTTCGTTAATAGAATACTCAAATCATTTAAGCCAATTTTTGGACCCCAGAATCTAAAAACAACCTTAAAATAAAATTAGATCAAATAATTTATTTGAAAAAATTCTTTACATTAATTTATTAACGACTCTGCTACCATTACATTGAAGCCAAATGTTAGCCGCACTAGTTCATGTAAAATATAAAAGATTTTACTTGAGTATATCAATACACAAATATGACTATTTTTAGTTTCAAATAAAATTGTATTAATATCAATAAGTTCCTTTCTTCGTCGTAATTCATTTAATATAACTTTTGAGCTTCTGGTGCTGATATTAATAACCGCACCTACACGGTATTATTTATTTATTATCATCAAGAGAAACTCCTGAAAAATCAAATGTGTAAAACATGTGGAATTGGCATACCCTAATTATTTCTTCACCTCTGTCATAAATTCGATGATTTTAGTGTTGCCAGCATTTGCGGCGCTTACTACTTAATGGGCCATTTTGCTGCCAGTATTCAGTATTCAGTAATAAGTATTATATTCAAGTTTTTTGTTAATTATTAAAAATATTAATAAAATAATATATTAGTATTGCTGCGTATACATCGAACAACTATCAAGTTTACCAAATTTCATTATTTTTGGTACTGCATACAAAAATTTGAACTCATTTTGGATTGAAATTTCAAACGCTTCTATGATTTCTATGTTATATTAACATGGTTTTTAGCTAAACCACTTATTTTCAGATTATTTCAATTGTGACATTAAGGATGCTCATAAAATGTGCATTTACTTATGTCCATTTTGTCCATTTCAATCTGTTTTAGTTCCATTTATGAATTTATTTTGCACCGCTGTGATAATTTCTCAAACAATTTTTTCACCACACAATAAAATATTTGTAATTTCAAAAAAATTTTAAATTTAAATAAATTTAAGCAAAAAATAAGAATGCCGGACCTGCGAACATGCTGCCAGGATGGGTATATAGGTGTTATAGGGCTACTGGGGAACCGGACATCCAAAATAAACCGGTAACGCGCAATGTGCATACCTCATGGAAGTGGAAGTGCACACAACCCTCTGATGGAAATTTTTGGAAATTTTATGTTTTCATTTGTTCACTTATAGGAAATAAAGGAATAATTTGTATTGTATTTACGTAAAATAAAACATAAAAGCACTTTTTATTAAAATATTAACTATTATAATTATAATAAATTAACAATTTAACTATCAAGAATTAAAAATTTCAAAGATATAAACATTTTCAAAACGATCAAGTTTTGCAAATATAAACCAATACTTCAGTAAAAATTGCCATAATTTTAGTACGATGATACCACACAAACTTTCGTCGATCGAACAAATTATAAGAGATTCATTCTACCTGGTTTCAAACAACTTTCAAAGAATGTTCTCTCAGCGAAATTACCATCAACTAAATTAGATTTTATCGATCATATAGTCGGTAATCAGCCCGATCAACAGATGGAAAGTGTTGCATTTTGGTATGAACGCATGTTACAGTTTCATCGCTTCTGGTCAGTTGATTATTCACAAATTCGTACTGAATATTCCTCATTGCGTTCCCTAGTGATGGCGGTGATGAGCCGTCGAAGGGTAAGAAGAAATCACAAATACAGGAAACCGTTGAATATTACGGCGGGGCAGGTGTTCAACCCATCCCCTTCAATACTAATGATATAGTCACGACCATACGAAATCTTCGGGCTTGAGGTATGGAATTCCTTACAATACCAGAAGCTCATTATAAAATTCTAGAAGAAAATTTAGCTCATTCGCGCATTAAAATCAATGAAAATCTGAAAATTCTGAAAGAATTGAATATATTAATCGATTACGACGAAAAATGAAATATTTAATAGAGTTAGGGCCAACTTCAAGCAACAACAAATTTGTTAAGCAGAATTGAAATATAATTTGCTAACATCCTGTCGTGTAGAGGGTTTTGTGTTCAGCAGAGATAACGAGATAGGAAACTCCTTTAACTACAACTCTGATATAAAGTAGTGTTCGTGAGATTAAGACCCTGACTCATGATTTCTTCCGTGGAAATTTTATGTTTAAGACCCTAACTAAGGATTTTTTCTTAGAAATTCAAGCATAAGAACCGGCCATTACACCTTTTTAGATCCCGAATGACAATGCATTTTATAAGTTCACCAGCTATGTTTTGATGTGCCAACGTAGTTATTGGTTTATAGAATTCAATTATTTTTCATGTACACTTTTTTGATTTAAGATGCGTAGTCTACATGTGCATGATTAATTTGATAACTAAAATATTTGTATAAATTGTTATAACTAATATTTGTATAAAATAACTAATTATTATAATAACTAATTATGGTAATTAAGTATTTGTATAAAATATTTATATAAAACAAATAAATGTATTTATTTCATATGCATAAAAACATAAATTAAACTCAATTTTATGAAATATTTTAATGTATAACAAATTCGATTGACTTCGTTAATAGAATACTCAAATCATTTAAGCCAATTTTTATACCCCAGAATCTAAAAATAACCTTAAAATAAAATTAGATCAAATAATTTATTTGAAAAAATTCTTTACATTAATTTATTAACGACTCTGCTACCATTACTTTGAAGCCAAATGTTAGCCGCACTAGTTCATGTAAAATATAAAAGATTTTACTTGAGTATATCAATACACAAATATGACTATTTTTTAGTTTCAAATAAAATTGTATTAATATCAATAAGTTCCTTTCTTCGTCGTAATTCATTTAATATAACTTTTGAGCTTCTGGTGCTGATATTAATAACCGCACCTACACGGTATTATTTATTTATTATCATCAAGAGAAACTCCTGAAAAATCAAATGTGTAAAACATGTGGAATTGGCATACCCTAATTATTTCTTCACCTCTGTCATAAATTCGATGATTTTAGTGTTGCCAGCATTTGCGGCGCTTACTACTTAATGGGCCATTTTGCTGCCAGTATTCAGTATTCAGTAATAAGTATTATATTCAAGTTTTTTGTTAATTATTAAAAATATTAATAAAATAATATATTAGTATTGCTGCGTATACATCGAACAACTATCAAGTTTACCAAATTTCATTATTTTTGGTACTGCATACAAAAATTTGAACTCATTTTGGATTGAAATTTCAAACGCTTCTATGATTTCTATGTTATATTAACATGGTTTTTAGCTAAACCATTTATTTTCAGATTATTTCAATTGTGACATTAAAGATGCTCATAAAATGTGCATTTACTTATGTCCATTTTGTCCATTTCAATCTGTTTTAGTTCCATTTATGAATTTATTTTGCACCGCTGTGATAATTTCTCAAACAATTTTTTCACCACACAATAAAATATTTGTAATTTCAAAAAAAATTTTAAATTTAAATAAATTTAAGCAAAAAATAAGAATGCCGGACCTGCGAACATGCTGCCAGGATGGGTATACGGGTGTTATAGGACTACTGGGGAACCGGTCATCCAAAATAAACCGGTAACGCGCCAATGTGCATACCTCATGGAAGTGGAAGTGCACACAACCCTCTGATGGAAATTTTTGGAAATTTTATGTTTTCATTTCTTTACTATAGGAAATAAAGGAATAATTTGTATTGTATTTACGTAAAATAAAACATAAAAACTTTTTATTAAAATATTAACTATTATAATTATAATAAATTAACAATTTAACTATCAAAAATTACAAATTTCAAAGATATAAACATTTTCAAAACGATCAAGTTTTGCAAATATAACCCAATACTTCAGTAAAAATTTCCATAATTTTAGTACGATGATACCACACAAACTTTCGTCGATCGAACAAATTATAAGTGATTCATTCTACCTGGTTTCAAACAAATTTCAAAGAGTGTTCTCTCAGCGAAATTACCATCAACTAAATTAGATTTTATCGATCATATAATCGATAATCAGCCCGATCAACAGATGGAAAGTGTTGCATTTTGGTATGAACGCATGTTAAGGCCTGATTAGTCGTACGTTTTCGTAATTGTTTACCTTTTCGAAATTGTTCGGGTTGCAGGGGGTTCAATTGATTATGATGTTGCCAATCTCGTCGAACCATGTTCGAAAGTGGGAATTTTGTGGGCATTTTTTGATGAATATATATTTTAAAAATTCTTTGGATTTCTTTAACTCAAATATTACTAAATAATATAAGTAATTAAAGAAAATAAAGTATTATTATTAATTATTATTAATAATTATGTACTGTTTCTTCGGATTTTAGTGGGAAATTCATAATTCATTCAAATTTAATGGCATTCATAGAAATTTCACCCTTTTTGACAGCTGTGCTCATTGGTTTTATTAACAATTCTTACAATTATTTGCAAATTCCAAAAAAAAGTTAATGAATTACCAAAGTGATTTAGGGATCTTAAATATAATTAGACTCTATTTTGAATGGAAGAATTCGAGGCAGATTAGGCGTTGGCGTGTTCGTCCTATAAACAGCGACCGAGTGAGACATGGTTATTTTAGAAAAGTTTTCATAAGTATAAAAAATGTGGATGAAGGCCAATTTTTTATACACACAAGAATAACTTGTCCTATTTATGATTTTCTGTTCAATTTGGTCGGCTTCCATTTAGAAAAGCCACTACAAATCATAGGTGCCGAAGAACGACTGTAAATCACTCTTTTGTAAGTACATCCATTTCACGGTAAATATAAATTGAAGTGAAAGCTTGATGTGGCCACTCACTTTTAGTTGTCACTTTGTTCGAATTTGAGAGATTTTTCGAAACGTAACCAAATATTAAAATGATTTTAATATTGCGGGGGGAAATTCTCACAACCACACGAACTGCATAAAGCTTATGAGTTTTGACATATGAGTTTCGTGTTCGAAAAAGAGCGAACGTACGACTAATCAGGCCTTTACAGTTTCATCGTTTCTGGTCAGTTGATGATTCACAAATTCGTACTGAATATTCCTCATTGCGTTCCCTAGTGATGGCGGTGATGAGCCGTCGAAGGGTAAGAAGAAATCACAAATACAGGAAACCGTTGAATATTACGGCGGGGCAGGTGTTCAACCCATCCCCTTCAATACTAATGATATAGTCACGACCATACGAAATCTTCGGGCTTGAGGTATGGAATTCCTTACAATGCCAGAAGCTCATTATAAAATTCTAGAAGAAGTCTTAGCTCATTCGCGAATTTAAATCAATGAAAATCTGAAAATTCTGAAAGAATTGAATATATTAATCGATTACGACGAAAAATGAAATATTTAATAGAGTTACCGTAAATTTTAAAAAGTAGAGCCTGATTTTACTTCCATGACTGAGTTCTTGTGAATTGAGTAATTTGTTAGGCGCGCCTGTTTCAATTTCCTTTTCG
>OZ016505.1:18543471-18550971 GCA_963966595.1 Physocephala rufipes | reverse complement strand
CCAGGCTTATGTTCAGAACCTGACTTTGTGACCTCAACAAAGATCACAAATTGTTCCACTTACGTTAGCTATATCTCAGAAACTATAAATGGCAGACAATGAGTATACCAATGGAGATATAATGAGATTTTTTTAAGGTTGAGTGATAACCCTTTTATTGAAGAAACCTAAATTTTTTAGGAAATCACATTTGTATTTTTAGTACTTTTTTTCGTTTTAATTTATTCCACTGTAAAATATGTTATTAACTACACAAACGTTATCTATGTAAATGATTTTTTTCTCTATTTCTTTTCAATTTAATATATATTCGATCTGTATGCTTAAATTGGATGTAATCAAATTGTACTAATTAATTTAGCTTTATGTACATTTCACATAATCAATTTAAGAATATAAACACGTGACTTGCACACACATACCTACAAATGAGCAAACCGGTCAGGTGTCTACTTTTATTATTTGCGAGGATAGTTCACCTCCCAAAGGGATAGGACACTGGCATTGATCCATGCGAATTTTTGGCATACATTTGCAAAAAGGTAAAAGTTTCTTAGGAAAATGGTACAAATTTCACTGTAAATTTGTAGCCACGCCGATTCGTAGCCGCGCACAACGCTGTTTTTGCACTGGTATCAATTCTAAGAGGGTTACAGGTGAAAAACTAGAAAATATATTCCATTTTTAATCTTTCGATAAATGAAATATGATTCAGTGAAAAAGGATCCTAAATTAATATTTCATTAAATTTATTTCATTATAATAAACAATAAACCGAATTACAAGTTACTTCTCCGCTATAAAACGATGCTCGGGTAATATATTTCACTGTGATAAATTTGGTGGTGTCTTGATATTAAAAATCAATTAAAGGGATCTGTAATTTTAATTAAGATTTTAAAAATTATATATTTCACATTGACTTGGGGGATTGTCAATCTTCGGAGATCCTCATTGATTTTCTTAATATAAAGCCTACCACTATCGTATAAGTTTGGTAAAATTAAATAGAAATAGAAACTCGATAACAAATATGGTGTTATACTCGTTAGCAAACGCAAAACAGACAAGAACAACAGCGGACGAGATCTCACACAATGTGATCATGAGTTCAACAAATTATGAAAGATGGAAATTAACGAATTTATTATTTACAGCAACGAATGTCCTCTCTATTTATCACTGCTTTTTTGGGAAAGTCCGCCAACTTGAATTTAGAAACATTCAAATATTAGATAAAAGCAATGTCATATATATATATATATATATATATATATATATATATATATATATATATATATATATATATATATATATATATATATATATATATATATATATATATATATATATATATATATATATATATATATATATATATATATATATATATATATATATATATATATATATATATATATATATATATATATATATATATATATATATATATATATATATATATATATATATATATATATATATATATATATATATATATATATATATATATATATATATATATATATATATATATATATATATATATATATATATATATATATATATATATATATATATATATATATATATATATATATATATATATATATATATATATATATATATATATATATATATATATATATATATATATATATATATATATATATATATATATATATATATATATATATATATATATATATATATATATACATATATATATATATATATATATATATATATATATATATATATATATATATATATATATATATATATATATATATATATATATATATATATATATATATATATATATATATATATATATATATATATATATATATATATATATATATATATATATATATATATATATATATATATATATATATATATATATATATATATATATATATATATATATATATATATATATATATATATATATATATATATATATATATATATAATATATATATATATATATATAATATATATATATATATATATATATATATATATATATATATATATATATATATATATATATATATATATATATATATATATATATATATATATATATATATATATATATATATATATATATATATATATATATATATATATATATATATATATATATATATATATATATATATATATATATATATATATATATATATATATATATATATATATATAAAAGTTTGGTAAAATTAAATAGAAATAGAAAGTTTATTATTCATGGCAATGTTGATTTCATCCGGAGTAATGTCAACATCGTCCTCAACTCTTTTTTGCTGTTCCTTCCTACGGGATTCCAAAATATTCATCAGCTCTTTATTCTATTTTGGGATTTGTGGTGACATGAAAATAAGACACCAGTGGTGTTGACCAGCCCATCCGAATTCTGGCTGAAGCCCGTGTTATGTTCTACTTTTACGTATTAATATTTTCTTTTACTTAAACTTTATCTATAGAACTTATTAAATTTAAATTCTTGTTCGTGACTCTTTTTTTTATTATTTTCACTTCAAAATTTTTCTTATTATTTTAACTTCAAAAAGCACAAAATGTGCTTTCAAATCAAGCCGCCGAAGCGAACTGTTGTTTACATATTTTCATGAAATGTTATATGTAAGATTTAATTTGGTGAATTACGCATTAATTTACATAACCCCTGTACGTGAGTTTCGGTCGTGTAAAATTTTGTAATTTTTTGACACATTTTTTTCGGTAAAAGAGTTTCCCATCTCGTTGTCTTTGGTATTCTGGTGGGGTCATTGTCGGAAATGTTGAACTGCTGCAACTAATTTTGGATAGTATAAAATTTTTATTAAGAGCTTCTACCTGGTTCCGTTACATCCTGGAAAGTTTAAAATTAAGGATATGGTAAGAACACGGAGGTGGTAGTAATTTATATCACATCAGTGGATGAATGTTTATTTCTTAGAAATTAATCGCAACTCGATTGCGCTCACATAATTTTTTAATGAGGTTAAATAAGAACGGCCAACTGATGTAGTTTACCTAAATTGTGTGAGCTCTGATTATAAAAGTGTGCTACATATTTATTCTTTTTTAGGTTTCTACAGAATGCTGAATTTGCAAAAAAGGTAGGTCGGACTTTGATACAAAATTTAGCGTAGGTAGAATATATGCTCAAATATGATGAACATAATAATCACAAATTTGTGCTGATTTCAAATCAATTAACCAAAAGGATTCTGAGGCTTCAGATTTATATGTAAAAATAGACACCTAAGATTGCATATTTAGTATACATATATATTTTTTACAGAAAATATCGGAATAATCCTCATGACATGGAAAAATAGCATGGTGACACGAAATTCAATAGATGGGGTAATCGGGGTTATATTGAATCTTCTGATAGATTCTAAGGCTTATGTTCAGAACCTGACTCCAGCTGATAAGGCTTATGTTCAACCTTGACTCCAGGCTTATGTTCAGAACCTGACTTTGTGACCTCAACAAAGATCACAAATTGTTCCACTTACGTTAGCTATATCTCAGAAACTATAAATGGCAGACAATGAGTATACCAATGGAGATATAATGAGATTTTTTTAAGGTTGAGTGATAACCCTTTTATTGAAGAAACCTAAATTTTTTAGGAAATCACATTTGTATTTTTAGTACTTTTTTTCGTTTTAATTTATTCCACTGTAAAATATGTTATTAACTACACAAACGTTATCTATGTAAATGATTTTTTTCTCTATTTCTTTTCAATTTAATATATATTCGATCTGTATGCTTAAATTGGATGTAATCAAATTGTACTAATTAATTTAGCTTTATGTACATTTCACATAATCAATTTAAGAATATAAACACGTGACTTGCACACACATACCTACAAATGAGCAAACCGGTCAGGTGTCTACTTTTATTATTTGCGAGGATAGTTCACCTCCCAAAGGGATAGGACACTGGCATTGATCCATGCGAATTTTTGGCATACATTTGCAAAAAGGTAAAAGTTTCTTAGGAAAATGGTACAAATTTCACTGTAAATTTGTAGCCACGCCGATGCGTAGCCGCGCACAACGCTGTTTTTGCACTGGTATCAATTCTAAGAGGGTTACAGGTGAAAAACTAGAAAATATATTTCATTTTTAATCTTTCGATAAATGAAATATGATTCAGTGAAAAAGGATCCTAAATTAATATTTCATTAAATTTATTTCATTATAATAAACAATAAACCGAATTACAAGTTACTTCTCCGCTATAAAACGATGCTCGGGTAATATATTTCACTGTGATAAATTTGGTTGTGTCTTGATATTAAAAATCAATTAAAGGGATCTGTAATTTTAATTAAGATTTTAAAAATTATATATTTCACATTGACTTGGGGGATTGTCAATCTTCGGAGATCCTCATTGATATTCTTAATATAAAGCCTACCACTATTGTATAAGTTTGGTAAAATTAAATAGAAATAGAAACTCGATAACAAATATGGTGTTATACTCGTTAGCAAACGCAAAACAGACAAGAGAACAACAGCGGACGGGTTCTCACACAATGTGTTCATGAGTTCAACAAATGAAAGATGGAAATTAACGAATTTATTTACAGCAACGAATGTCCTCTCTATTTATCACTGATTTTTGGGAAAGTCCGCCAACTTGAATTTAGAAACATTCAAATATTAGATAAAAGCAATGTCATATATATATATATATATATATATATATATATATATATATATATATATATATATATATATATATATATATATATATATATATATATATATATATATATATATATATATATATATATATATATATATATATATATATATATATATATATATATATATATATATATATATATATATATATATATATATATATATATATATATATATATATATATATATATATATATATATATATATATATATATATATATATATATATATATATATATATATATATATATATATATATATATATATATATATATATATATATATATATATATATATATATATATATATATATATATATATATATATATATATATATATATATATATATATATATATATATATATATATATATATATATATATATATATATATATATATATATATATATATATATATATATATATATATATATATATATATATATATATATATATATATATATATATATATATATATATATATATATATATATATATATATATATATATATATATATATATATATATATATATATATATATATATATATATATATATATATATATATATATATATATATATATATATATATATATATATATATATATATATATATATATATATATATATATATATATATATATATATATATATATATATATATATATATATATATATATATATATATATATATATATATATATATATATATATATATATATATATATATATATATATATATATATATATATATATATATATATAAGTTTGGTAAAATTAAATAGAAATAGAAAGTTTATTATTCATGGCAATGTTGATTTCATCCGGAGTAATGTCAACATCGTCCTCAACTCTTTTTTGCTGTTCCTTCCTACGGGATTCCAAAATATTCATCAGCTCTTTATTCTATTTTGGGATTTGTGGTGACATGAAAATAAGACACCAGTGGTGTTGACCAGCCCATCCGAATTCTGGCTGAAGCCCGTGTTATGTTCTACTTTTACGTATTAATATTTTCTTTTACTTAAACTTTATCTATAGAACTTATTAAATTTAAATTCTTGTTCGTGACTCTTTTTTTTATTATTTTCACTTCAAAATTTTTCTTATTATTTTAACTTCAAAAAGCACAAAATGTGCTTTCAAATCAAGCCGCCGAAGCGAACTGTTGTTTACATATTTTCATGAAATGTTATATGTAAGATTTAATTTGGTGAATTACGCATTAATTTACATAACCCCTGTACGTGAGTTTCGGTCGTGTAAAATTTTGTAATTTTTTGACACATTTTTTTCGGTAAAAGAGTTTCCCATCTCGTTGTCTTTGGTATTCTGGTGGGGTCATTGTCGGAAATGTTGAACTGCTGCAACTAATTTTGGATAGTATAAAATTTTTATTAAGAGCTTCTACCTGGTTCCGTTACATCCTGGAAAGTTTAAAATTAAGGATATGGTAAGAACACGGAGGTGGTAGTAATTTATATCACATCAGTGGATGAATGTTTATTTCTTAGAAATTAATCGCAACTCGATTGCGCTCACATAATTTTTTAATGAGGTTAAATAAGAACGGCCAACTGATGTAGTTTACCTAAATTGTGTGAGCTCTGATTATAAAAGTGTGCTACATATTTATTCTTTTTTAGGTTTCTACAGAATGCTGAATTTGCAAAAAAGGTAGGTCGGACTTTGATACAAAATTTAGCGTAGGTAGAATATATGCTCAAATATGATGAACATAATAATCATAAATTTGTGCTGATTTCAAATCAATTAACCAAAAGGATTCTGAGGCTTCAGCATTTATATGTAAAAATAGACACCTAAGATTGCATATTTAGTATACATATATATTTTTTACAGAAAATATCGGAATAATCCTCATGACATGGAAAAATAGCATGGTGACACGAAATTCAATAGATGGGGTAATCGGGGTTATATTGAATCTTCTGATAGATTCTAAGGCTTATGTTCAGAACCTGACTCCAGCTGATAAGGCTTATGTTCAACCTTGACTCCAGGCTTATGTTCAGAACCTGACTTTGTGACCTCAACAAAGATCACAAATTGTTCCACTTACGTTAGCTATATCTCAGAAACTATAAATGGCAGACAATGAGTATACCAATGGAGATATAATGAGATTTTTTTAAGGTTGAGTGATAACCCTTTTATTGAAGAAACCTAAATTTTTTAGGAAATCACATTTGTATTTTTAGTACTTTTTTTCGTTTTAATTTATTCCACTGTAAAATATGTTATTAACTACACAAACGTTATCTATGTAAATGATTTTTTTCTCTATTTCTTTTCAATTTAATATATATTCGATCTGTATGCTTAAATTGGATGTAATCAAATTGTACTAATTAATTTAGCTTTATGTACATTTCACATAATCAATTTAAGAATATAAACACGTGACTTGCACACACATACCTACAAATGAGCAAACCGGTCAGGTGTCTACTTTTATTATTTGCGAGGATAGTTCACCTCCCAAAGGGATAGGACACTGGCATTGATCCATGCGAATTTTTGGCATACATTTGCAAAAAGCAAATCGGCCACGCCGATGCGTAGCCGCGCACAACGCTGTTTTTGCACTGGTATCAATTCTAAGAGGGTTACAGGTGAAAAACTAGAAAATATATTTCATTTTAATCTTTCGATAAATGAAATATGATTCAGTGAAAAAGGATCCTAAATTAATATTTCATTAAATTTATTTCATTATAATAAACAATAAACCGAATT
>OZ016505.1:18465971-18538471 GCA_963966595.1 Physocephala rufipes | reverse complement strand
AAAGCCACCTGAGCGCTGCGTGATCTGTTCTCAGTAGAAAATTCTGCCCATACAGGTATTTGTGGAAGTGTTTGTGGAATATATATATATATATATATTATATATATATATATATATATATATATATATATATATATATATATATATATATATATATATATATATATATATATATATATATATATATATATATATATATATATATATATATATATATATATATATATATATATATATATATATATATATATATATATATATATATATATATATATATATATATATATATATATATATATATATATATATATATATATATATATATATATATATATATATATATATATATATATATATATATATATATATATATATATATATATATATATATATATATATATATATATATATATATATATATATATATATATATATATATATATATATATATATATATATATATATATATATATATATATATATATATATATATATATATATATATATATATATATATATATATATATATATATATATATATATATATATATATATATATATATATATATATATATATATATATATATATATATATATATATATATATATATATATATATATATATATTATATATATATATATATATATATATATATATATATATATATATATATATATATATATATATATATATATATATATATATATATATATATATATATATATATATATATATATATATATATATATATATATATATATATATATATATATATATATATATATATATATATATATATATATATATATATATATATATATATATATATATATATATATATATATATATATATATATATATATATATATATATATATATATATATATATATATATATATATATATATATATATATATATATATATATATATATATATATATATATATATATATATATATATATATATATATATATATATATATATATATATATATATATATATATATATATATATATATATATATATATATATATATATATATATATATATATATATATATATATATATATATATATATATATATATATATATATATATATATATATATATATATATATATATATATATATATATATATATATATATATATATATATATATATATATATATATATATATATATATATTGTTACGTTATTTGAAAATTCTACTCTGAATATTTCAGGTTCGATCACTGGATTGTGAATAATCCAATAAAACACTTTTATTTAGCAGTTGTGTTTAATCTAAATTTATTTGTCAGCTTTATTTAATCACTTTTACTCGCAACTATTTACTTTACAATTCTGTACTTTCACTTTGTAACTTGCACTTGCGTGATGTGTTCACCTCAGTAGTCAGACACGAATTGATTGACAGCTGTCAGCAGCCGTCGTATTTATACCCAGCTCTAGCGATAAAGGAAGGGTCTGGAATGTGCTTGACATTTCTTAGTGTGGCTGTGTTGTATGGTGTAATTATTGTGAAACGTATGAGTCATGTCAAACATGTGTAATGTTTGCGTAGTGTGAATGATGATTATGGTGAAATGACACATGTGTCAGTTTCGCTTTAACGTGAAGGCTAGAACGTTCGGGTGCGTTCTACCATCTTCCGTATCACTGCCCTCCGCTTATGTCTGATCGTCCCGATCAGACATCGTATTCCATTGATGATATGGGGCTAATCTTTCCAAATGGACAACTTTTAGTTTACCCTTCCTTTGTGATAGGTTTTGTATTCGATATACAACATCGTTCAGCCGTTTTATAATTTTATAGGGACCTTCCCATGACGTCTGTAGCTTTGGCGACATACCCTTTTTTCTTTGTGGATTGTACAACATAACCAATTCACCTTCCTGGAATCCTACCGTGTTCATAGCTCGATCGTAACGGTCCTTAATTTTATTACTCATCAGTTGCATGTGCTCCCTTACTTGCTGGTGTATTTCGTCCATATCCGACTGCAGCATTTTCCAATAGGGATTACCCTTTTCAGCAAGGTTCGTGCATTTGCCAAATTTCAGGTCTGATGGCAATCTCAAGTCTGTTCCAAAAATAACTCGTGCTGGTGAATGTGATGTGGTTTCATGGACTGCTGACCGATAAGCCATTAAAAACATTTGAATGTGCTTATCCCAATTGCGCTGACATTTGTCCACTACCTTGCGTAAATGTTCCTCTAGCGTACGGTTGAACCTCTCTACCATTCCGTCTGATTGTGGGTGTAAGGCAGTTGTTCGAGTTTTCTTGATTCCAAGCAATGAGCACATTTCCTGAAATATGGCAGACTCAAAATTTCGTCCCTGATCGGAGTGCAACTCGATTGGTACGCCAAATCTTGTAACCCAATTCTGCACAAAGGTTTCTGCCACAGTCTTTGCTTCTTGGTTTGGTAAGGGGTACACCTCAGGCCACTTACTGAAGTAGTCCATAACTACCAACACATATTTATTTCCGGAGTCACTAGTCGGAAATGGTCCAGCTACATCCATTGCTACGCGTTCGAAAGGTGCTCCTGCATTGTACTGGTGGAATTTGCCTCTACTTCTAAACTTCGGTCCCTTAGCAGTCGCGCATTGTTTACAGCTTTTGATCCATTCTGCGACTGATTCCTGGCAATTTGCCCAATAAAACCGCTGTTTTATCTTTTCTAGTGTCTTTGTGACACCGAGATGCCCTCCGCTTGGCCCGTTATGAAATTCCATCAATACATCTGCTATTCTGGACTTAGGCACGACGATCAAATTGCGCGTGTATTTTCCATCCTTGCTTTCCCATGTACGATGCAGTACTCCATTTATCAGCTTTAAGCTATTCCACTGCATCCAATATGCCTTTTCTAATGGGCTTCCTGAAGCCATTTCTTCTTTAGTGGGTCTTTGGTTCATTTCGATAGCGCTCATGACCCTGGTTAAATCATTGTCTTTCAGTTGGCAATCTCTTATGGCAGCAAATTCCCACTTTTCTTCAGGTTGCAGGTTGGTTAGTCGGACGTCAACTACGCCCTCACATCTTTCTGCCTTGCAACAATGTTTGCATTCCAATGGACATGGTCGGCGAGATAGCGCGTCAGCGTTGCCATGCAACCCTCCTTTCCGGTGTTGTATTTCGAAGTCGTAGTTTTGCAGTCTTTCTATCCAGCGCGCAATCTGTCCTGGATTTTTAAATTGTAAAAGCCACCTGAGCGCTGCGTGATCTGTTCTCAGTAGAAAATTCTGCCCATACAGGTATTTGTGGAAGTGTTTGACGCATTCTACCACTGCTAATAGCTCTCGTCTGGTCACACAATAGTTCCTTTCTGGTTTTCCAAGTACTCGACTGTAATACCCAATTACTTTTTCTTGACCATTAACTATTTGTGATAGTACACCTCCTATTCCGTAAGCGCTAGCATCTGTGTCCAAGATGAATTTTTCGCCAGGAACTGGATACGCCAACATTGGTGCTGTGCAAAGTAATTCTTTTAGTTGCTGGAAAGCATTTTCTTCTTCCTTTTTCCATTCAAATTTGCAATTGTTCTTTGTGAGGTTATGCAAGCTGCGGGCGATGTTGGCAAATCCAGGTACAAAGCGTCGATAATAAGTGCACAGGCCTAGGAAACTACGAACTTCATGGACATTTCTAGGACGAGGCCATTCTTTTATTGATTTTATTTTGTCTTCATCCGTGTGAATTCCTTCTGTAGTAATTTTGTGGCCCAGATATTTCACTTCTCTTTTAAATAGGACGCATTTCTTCGGGTTTAACCGTAGAGTGGCAGATGAAATTCGACTAAAGACATCTTCCAGATTTTTAAGGTGATCCTCGAAATTCTTACCCATGACAATGATGTCATCGAGATACACCAGACACGTCTTCCAATGAAGTCCTTTTAAAACGTGTTCCATCAATCGCTCAAAAGTTGCTGGCGCATTGCACAACCCAAATGGCATTACCGAAAATTGCCACAGTCCATCTCCAATGCTGAAGGCAGTTTTTTCACGATCAGGTTTCTCAATTTCTACTTGCCAGTATCCGCTTTGCAGATCCAATGTCGAAAACCATTTCGCACCAGATAATGTGTCCAACGTGTCATCTATTCGCGGCAGGGGGTAACTGTCCTTTTTGGTGACGTCGTTCAGCTTTCGATAATCCACGCAAAATCGTGTACTTCCATCTTTCTTTTTAACCAACACGACTGGTGAGCTCCATGGACTCGTCGATGGTTCAATTACTTCATCCCGGTGCATCTCTTTTATTATCCGGGCTGCCTCTTCTCGTTTTGCCAGTGGAACTCTTCGTGGAGCTTGGCGAATTGGTCTTGCATCGCCTGTGTCTATTCGGTGTTGCACCACAGCAGTCCTTCCAAATTTGTTGTCGTCACTGGCAAATATGGACCTATATTTTTCCAATAGGAGCTTTGCTTTTCGTCTTTCTGAACCATTCAACTCATTCAACCAGTTGTTCATGGTGTTGGCGATTTTTCTTCTTTCTTCATAAACATTGTTTTTGGACGTCTGAGGAATGTTTTCGCAATTGACTACAGCTTCCACTGCTTGGCATTTTCCTATTACCACTCCTGGCTGGAGAGTGATTGGTCTTGTGAGTCCATTTACCGCACGTATTGGAATGCACCCATTATTGTTCAATTTTACAAGCGTTCGTCCAACGACTATATCCGATGATGTTTCTGCCCTTTCTACTACCCATAGATTGCCATTTCCACAATCCCCATCCACACGTGCCCATAAAATTGCTTCGGATTTGGCTGGAATCTGCTGTTGATGACTTATACTCACATTTCTTATTTGAAGGTGTTGATAGCCAGCATTCAATGGTATTTCCATATTCTGGTATGTCAGCAATTTTTCTTTCAAATTAAGAGTAATTCCGTGGGCTTGCATGAAGTCGACACCGATGATTACTTCGTCCACTATTGAAGCCACTAAAAAGGTATGTCGCACTTCAAGTGTTCCCAATTGTACGGTACACTCCATTTAACCATGAATTCTTGCCTCCTCTCCTGTAGCCGTATGCAATTTGTAACCAATCAATGGCTCTATGTTATTTCCCGCAAGATCTGACCTAATAATGGAATGTGTTGCGCCTGTATCCACTGTTAAAACGAGTATTTGTCCATTCACAGTTCCGTTTACCGTAAGGCTGTTGTTGTTTCGATGTATTTGTGAAACGGAGACAGTGGGGCAATCGGTAGGCGGGACCAGCTTACGCCCCTTACGGCTGGCCCGTTTTAGTTTAACGGTTTGTCTTGTTTTGCAGCGCCACTTCCATTTCCGCCGCCTATCTGTCTTCCGTTTCCAACTTTGCGAGATGATTTGCACTCTCTTGCAAAATGTCCTGCCTTACCACAATTGTAACATTTACTTCCGGAAGCTTTGCGGAATTCTGCAATCATCGTCTGAATTAATTTTTCCATGTTCTGGTTTTGGTCAAGCTCAACTCTGTGAACGCTATGTGTTGGTTTACTGATGAGACTCGCTGTTTCTTGCGCCAGGGCATACGATACTGTTTCAGCAAACGTTTTCTTTGTATCGATGTTTGCTGCGCGTTTAGTGTCCACATCTCTTATTCCTCGGACGAATGCTTCGATCTTAAACGTTTCTATGACTTCTGCCGGCGAATCTGCATATGCTAAATGAGCAAGGCGCTCTATATCAGTTGCATATTCTTGCAGCGACTCGCTCGCTTTCTGATATCTGTTCAGCAATTCCATACGGAAAACTTTCCTCTTGTGGTCACTGCTATATCGACGTTCGAGGGCAGCCATTATTGCATCATAGTTTCCCTTTTCATCATCAGAAACAGTTTGTAAAACTTCTGTGGCAGATCCTTTGATAGATACCACTAAGGCTGCCACTTTATCGGCCATACTCCAATGATTGGCTTGTGCAGTGGTTTCGAACTGCATTTTGAAGATTTTCAACGGTATGGTTCCATCAAAGGTTGGAGCCTTCAACTTCGTTGAACTGACTGTTGTGACTGGCCCGCTGGATGCCATTTCTCTGTCAAGACGCAACACTTTTGTCTCCAGCTGTTGTAGTTGCTCTTCCATTTTATCCTGTCTTGCTTGCAGCTGAGCAGAGTTACCCTCTATCCGTGACAGTTGGGTTTGCAGCTCTGAAGTATTATTTGCCAGCTGCTGCTGCAATTGTTGTGTGTTCTTTGCCAGCTCCTGCGTCATTGCCGCAAGGAGCATGTTCATATCGAAACCTTGAGCTTGCTGTGGTTCTGGCAGTTGTTCTTCAACCTTTGATGACGCTCCGGCATCATCGTAACCGAATTCATAGCCATCTACATCGATACCATCTTTTTCCAATGATGCACGCAGTCTCACTTGCAACTCCGCCTTGTTACCTGTCACAGGCAGTCCACGAGCTTCCAGCTCTTCTCTTAGTTGAGAAATTTTTAATTCTGCAAATCTCACCATGGTACAGGATTATTCAGCAATCCCACTTCTGACACCAATTGTTACGTTATTTGAAAATTCTACTCTGAATATTTCAGGTTCGATCACTGGATTGTGAATAATCCAATAAAACACTTTTATTTAGCAGTTGTGTTTAATCTAAATTTATTTGTCAGCTTTATTTAATCACTTTTACTCGCAACTATTTACTTTACAATTCTGTACTTTCACTTTGTAACTTGCACTTGCGTGATGTGTTCACCTCAGTAGTCAGACACGAATTGATTGACAGCTGTCAGCAGCCGTCGTATTTATACCCAGCTCTAGCGATAAAGGAAGGGTCTGGAATGTGCTTGACATTTCTTAGTGTGGCTGTGTTGTATGGTGTAATTATTGTGAAACGTATGAGTCATGTCAAACATGTGTAATGTTTGTGTAGTGTGAATGATGATTATGGTGAAATGACACATGTGTCAGTTTCGCTTTAACGTGAAGGCTAGAACGTTCGGGTGCGTTCTACCATTTTCCGTATCAATATATATATATATATATATATATATATATATATATATATATATATATATATATATATATATATATATATATATATATATATATATATATATATATATATATATATATATATATATATATATATATATATATATATATATATATATATATATATATATATATATATATATATATATATATATATATATATATATATATATATATATATATATATATATATATATATATATATATATATATATATATATATATATATATATATAATATATATATATATATATATATATATATATATATATATATATATATATATATATATATATATATATATATATATATATATATATATATATATATATATATATATATATTATATATATATATATATATATATATATATATATATATATATATATATATATATATATATATATATATATATATATATATATATATATATATATATATATATATATATATATATATATATATATATATATATATATATATATATATATATATATATATATATATATATATATATATATATATATATATATATATATATATATATATATATATATATATATATATATATATATATATATATATATATATATATATATATATATATATATATATATATATATATATATATATATATATATATATATATATATATATATATATATATATATATATATATATATATATATATATATATATATATATATATATATATATATATATATATATATATATATATATATATATATATATATATATATATATATATATATATATATATATATATATATATATATATATATATATATATATATATATATATATATATATATATATATATATATATATATATATATATATATATATATATATATATATATATATATATATATATATATATATATATATATATATATATATATATACAACTAAGCAAGTAACCAGAACGACTGAAATACCGTTTGAAAGATCTTTCGTCTAATCTTAGTAAAAGATAACATTAACTATTTTGCGAGTTTCATAGTCATTTTTTTATCATGAAAATTAAAACAAAATATACTTTTTACTGCAAAAAGTGAATATTTTTCAGCAAAAAAATTATATTTACGAGTGTATTATATAGGGTGAGGATTGTGATCCTTGCTGCGACCGAAAGCCGCCATATTTGAATAGTATATAGCGGGTATTGATTAGCGAAAACTTTGGTACATCAATGTATTTTGGAGAAGAAAGGCATTAAAAGGAAAATATGTACTTAATTTAACAAATATTACTCGAGCTCTTAAACTATAAATACCTCGACAAAAAAGTACATTAGCCAATAAAAATCTCTGAAACGGTATATCAGATGTCCTGATACCTTACTAGGTTGTAGAGATCTAATATTGCGTTCATCTGATATTTGGGTACTTCTAAATCCAAGATGGAGGCATTCCCCAAAATAATTTTCATCTTACTGTTTCTACGGATGAAATTTGGGGGTAAAGAAATTCAAAAGTATCAACATTTGGATTGTATCCCATACATGTTCCCCTTCCTTAAGTATGGCGTAAAATGACATGTGTCTATAGACTCATGCATATCATATATATTCGTTTTTCAACACATTTAAGCCCTATTTTCCGTACTAAATATAGTACCTCATATGGTGCTTCTTGAAAGCAGCTTCGGTTTTAGCTTAGGTTTTTAAAGGCGATGTCAAGTATACCCTAACATAAATTAATTTTAATTTGAGAAACAGCTTTGTAATGTTTAAAATTTATATTTTAATTGAAACTATTTAAATTAAAGATAAACAGATAAAAATACTTAAAATTCAAACCATACCCAATAGTGTATAGATTTATATTTTAATAATTGACAAAAATCAACAGCAACATATCCAAAGCCCAAAACCTAAATAGTAAACAGCAACGGGTATTTGTCTTTATATGCCACCATGTGATATTCTCGTGTTCAATTTCTCCTTTTTTCTGAAACTAACTGCAGGAAGAGACAAAAATATATAGCACAGATGTTCGAGAATAGACCAGAGTTTCTGCCAAACTGCCAAAACTAGAAATATATTTGGTTTTGGTTTAAATTCACAATTCCATGGAATTTTATGGTTTTGCGTGTGAAAAACAATACCTAAAACCGCTAAAAATTCATCGCAATTTTCTAGATAACATGCATCTTACCCACCGTTTCGCTATAGGAAGAGTGTCTTTTTGAACTCTTAAGTTTACAAATTTGTTAAGAACGTGTATCTACCGTGTAATATGGCATTCGTAGTGACCTAACTGACGTAATTTATGACATTTTCGTAATATATTCGTAACTTAGAGCAAAATTACGAAAAATTATATAACATAGCTATGCAATTATTGTCATATAAATCACAATTTATCATAAATCTATTCATAAATTACATAGCAAATAGTCCGCTGCTCTGAATTTTGTGCTAAATTCGGATAGTACGGTTGCTGTCGTTGCTTTTCATGACTTCATTGACATTTGGTGTGAAATTAGTTGTGTTAAATTTGTGGAAAAGTAAATGGAATGAAAATTTTGAATTTCAGAAAAATTTATTGAAAAATGAATGAAATTATAAAATTTTAAGGAGGAAACCTCGGCTTTGCGGGGTGAGGTAAACAATTCGCATATTCTAGGTAATAAATTTGGGCAAATTAGAGAGCCACGGTCACAATTTTACACCGGTAGATGCGCTTTCAAAGATTCACAGCAATAGAACAATAATGCAAAACAGTCAGAATGAATTAAGTTCACCCACTCCACTGATTTATATCTAAATAACATAATTACAATTTTCCTTAAAAAGTCACTACGAACAAGGCATAAAACAAGATTTGGATAGGCTCGCTAGCCTACATACACTTGCAGTCCCATACGCAATCAAAAAACGTACTTTTAATCTGAATTTTTTCTGTACTTCCGACGAGAGATAAACTGACAGCTTTATGTCCGATCACTAGCAAATTTCGTCACAGGGGCAAACTTCAAGCAACAACAAATTTGTTAAGCAGAATTGAAATATAATTTGCTAACATCCTGTCGTGTAGAGGGTTTTGTGTTCAGCAGAGATAACGAGATAGGAAACTCCTTTAACTACAACTCTGATTTAAAGTAGTGTTCGTGAGATTAAGACCCTGACTCATGATTTCTTCCGTGGAAATTTTATGCTTAAGACCCTAACTAAGCATTTTTTCTTAGAAATTCAAGCATAAGACCCGGCCATTACACCTTTTTAGACCCCGAATGACAATCCATTTTATAAGTTCACCAGCTATGTTTTGATGTGCCAACGTAGTTATTGGTTTATAGAATTCAATTATTTTTCATGTACACTTTTTGATTTAAGATGCGTAGTCTACATGTGCATGATTAATTTGATAACTAAAATATTTGTATAAATTGTTATAACTAATATTTGTATAAAATAACTAATTATTATAATAACTAATTATGGTAATTAAGTATTTGTATAAAATATTTATATAAAACAAATAAATGTATTTATTTCATATGCATAAAAACATAAATTAAACTCAATTTTATGAAATATTTTAATGTATAACAAATTCGATTGACTTCGTTAATAGAATACTCAAATCATTTAAGCCAATTTTTGGACCCCAGAATCTAAAAATAACCTAAAAATAAAATTAGATCAAATAATTTATTTGAAAAAATTCTTTACATTAATTTATTAACGACTCTGCTACCATTACTTTGAAGCCAAATGTTAGCTGCACTAGTTCATGTAAAATATAAAAGATTTTACTTGAGTATATCAATACACAAATATGACTATTTTTAGTTTCAAATAAAATTGTATTAATATTAATAAGTTCCTTTCTTAGTCGTAATTCATTTAATATAACTTTTGAGCTTCTGGTGCTGATATTAATAACCGCACCTACACGGTATTATTTATTTATTATCATCAAGAGAAACTCTTGAAAAATCAAATGTGTAAAACATGTGGAATTGGCATACCCTAATTATTTCTTCACCTCTGTCATAAATTCGATGATTTTAGTGTTGCCAGCATTTGCGGCGCTTACTACTTATTGGGCCATTTTGCTGCCAGTATTCAGTATTCAGTAATAAGTATTATATTCAAGTTTTTTGTTAATTATTAAAAATATTAATAAAATAATATATTACTATTGCTGCGTATACATCGAACAACTATCAAGTTTACCAAATTTCATAATTTTTGGTACTGCATACAAAAATTTGAACTCATTTTGGATTGAAATTTCAAACGCTTCTATGATTTCTATGCTATATTATCATGGTTTCTAGCTAAACCATTTATTTTCAGATTATTTCAATTGTGACATTAAGGATGCTCATAAAATGTTTGCATTTACTTTAGTCCATTTTGTCCATTTCAATCTATTTTAGTTCCATTTATGAATTTATTTTGCACCGCTGTGATAATTTATCAAACAATTTTTTCACCACACAATAAAATATTTGTAATTTCAAAAAAATTTTAAATTTAAATAAATTTAAGCAAAAAATAAGAACGCCGGACCTGCGAACATGCTGCCAGGATGGGTATATGGGTGTTATAGGCCTACTGGGGAACCGGACATCCAAAATAAACCGGTAACGCGCCAATGTGCATACCTCATGGAAGTGGAAGTGCGCACAACCCTCTGATGGAATTTTTGGAAATTTTATGTTTTCATTTGTTTATTATAGGAAATAAAGGAATAATTTGTTTTGTATTTACGTAAAATAAAACATAAAAGCACTTTTTATTAAAATATTAACTATTATAATTATAATAAATTAACAATTTAACTATCAAGAATTACAAATTTCAAAGATATAAACATTTTCAAAACGATCAAGTTTTGCAAATATAAACCAATACTTCAGTAAAAATTGTCATAATTTTAGTACGATGATATCACACAAACTTTCGTCGATCGAACAAATTATAAGAGATTCATTCTACCTGGTTTCAAACAACTTTCAAAGGAGGTTCTCTCAGCGAAATTACCATCAACTAAATTAGATTTTATGGATCATATAGTCGGTAATCAGCCCGATCAACAGATGGAAGGTGTTGCATTTTGGTATGAACGCATGTTACAGTTTCATCGTTTCTGGTCAGTTGATGATTCACAAATTCGTACTGAATATTCCTCATTGCGTTCCCTAGTGATGGCGGTGATGAGCCGTCGAAGGGTAAGAAGAAATCACAAATACAGGAAACCATTGAATATTACGGTGGGGCAGGTGTTCAACCCATCCCCTTGAATACTAATGATATAGTCACGACCATACGAAATCTTCGGGCTTGAGGTATGGAATTCCTTACAATACCAGAAGCTCATTATAAAATTCTAGAAGAAAGTTTAGCTCATTCGCGCATTAAAATCAATGAAAATCTGAAAATTCTGAAAGAATTGAATATATTAATCGATTACGACGAAAAATGAAATATTTAATAGTTACCGTAAATTTTAAAAAGTAGAGCCTGATTTTACTTCCATGACTGAGTTCTTGTGAATTGAATAATTCGTTAGGCGCGCCTGTTCCAATTTCCTTTTCGAATTAAGTGGCGAGTCTTTCATTTAATTTTTTTCTATTCTGTGTGGGCTGCTTTATAGTATATTGATTGCAAATTAATTTTTTGCCTTCCAGCGCCCCCAAAAATGTTTCTCTGCTGTTTTCGTGGATTTCTTTTTGCAGCTATTTACTTCCGGTGCTTTTTACTAAACCCATTTTTGTTTTAATATTCTCAGCATCAGCTGATTCTTTACGTGTTTTTTTCTAGGTTTCCTAAACAACGTTCGCAACGGCTCGATTTCTACATTTTCGGTCTCAAAAATATCCGCGCATAGTATTTGATTTTGCTGTTTGCTATCACCGAAGGACGAGTTGCTGCCGTTATTCATGGCAATATTCCGGAGTAATGTCAACATCGTCCTCAACTCTTTATTGCTGTTCCTTCCTACGGGATTCCAAAATATTCATCAGCTCTTTATTCTATTTTGGGATTTGTGGTGACATGAAAATAAGACACCAGTGGTGTTGACCCATCCGAATTCTGGCTGAAGCCCGTGTTATGTTCTACTTTTACGTATTAATATTTTCTTTTACTTAAACTTTATCTATAGAACTTATTAAATTTAAATTCTTGTTCGTGGCTCTTTTTCTTATTATTTTCACTTCAAAATAGAGCACAAAATGTGCTTTCAAATCAAGCCGCCGAAACGAACTGTTGTTTACATATTTTCATGAAATGTTATATGTAACATTTAATTTGGTGAATTACGCATTAATTTACATAACCCCTGTACGTGAGTTTCGGTCGTGTAAAATTTTGTAATTTTTTGACACATTTTTTTCGGAAAAGAGTTTCCCATCTCGTTGTCTCTGGTATTCTGGCGGGGTCATTGTCAGAAATGTAGAACTGCTGCAACTAATTTTGGATAGTATAAAATTTTTATTAAGAGCTTCTACTTGGTTCCGTTACATCCTGGAAAGTTTAAAATTAAGGATATGGTAAGAACATGGTGGTGGTAGTAATTTATATCACATCAGCGGATGAATGTTTATTTCTTAGAAATTAATCGCAACTCGATTGCGCTCACATAATTTTTTAATGAGGTTAAATAAGAACGGCCAACTGATGTAGTTTACCTAAATTGTGTGAGCTCTGATTATAAAAGTGTGCTACATATTTATTCTTTTTTAGGTTTCTACAGAATGCTGAATTTGCAAAAAAGGTAGGTCGGACTTTGATACAAAATTTAGTGTAGGTAGAATATATGCTCAAATATGATGAACATAATAATCATAAATATGTGCTGATTTCAAATCAATTAACCAAAAGGATTCTGAGGCTTGAGATTTATATGTAAAAATAGACACCTAAGATTGCATATTTAGTATACATATATATTTTTTACAGAAAATATCGGAATAATCCTCATGACATGGAAAAATAGCATGGAGGCACGAAATTCAATAGATGGGGTAATCGGGGTTATATTGAATCTTATGATAGATTCTAAGGCTTATGTTCAGAACCTGATTCCAGCTGATAAGGCTTATGTTCAACCTTGACTCCAGGCTTATATTCAGAACCTGACTTTGTGACCTCAACAAAGATCAGAAATTGTTCCACTTGCGTTAGCTATATCTCAGAAACTATAAATGGCAGACAACGAGTATACCAATGGAGATATGAGATTTTTTTAAGGTTGAGTGATAAAGGCCTGATTAGTCGTACGTTCGCTCTTTTTCGAACACGAAACTCATATGTCAAAACCCATAAGCTATATGCAGTTCGTGTGGTTGTGAGAATTTCCCCCCGCAATATTAAAATCATTTTAATATTTGGTCACGTTTCGAAAAATCCTCTCAAATTCGAACAAAGTGACAACTGAAAGTGAGTGGCCACATGAAGCTTTCACTTCAATTTACATTTGCCAAGAAATGGACGACGAGAGACTTATTGAGCTTGTTCGGCTAAATGAACTATTGTACAATAAATTCAAAGCCAGCTATAAGCTTCCAGTTGCGAAGAGGAGAGTGTGGGAGGAAATTGGAGACTCACTAGGAACCTCAGGTTAGTCTAATTTAATTTTGAATATAGTTAACTAAGCCATAAACTGTGGTTCATTAAATATAGGCGAAAATTCTAGCAAGCGCTGGTCCGTTTTAAGGGATGACTACAATAGGGAGAGGAAGCGTCTCGAAGCACCCTCGGGTAGCGGAGCCAACCATACATCAATATGGACGCTATGTCATTTTTGCAGACACACATGGCTCCCCGACCGTAAGTCAGATATCGATTAGGATCTCATTTAGTTTAGGAGATATATATTTTAATAAAATGTATTATTCCACACTAATCTTTATATTTCTTACAGAGTGGTTAGTTCCAGAAATATATATGAAATGGCCAGCAACTCGCCATCATCATCGTCATCGCGATGGCCATCACCGCTGCCATCACCGCTGCCATCACCGCTGCCACCTACAGATGCATTTGCATGGTCGCCACCACCAATGGCATCGTCCAGCCCAGACCCTTTTCCTTTGGGTCAGCGCTCAAAAAGACGCCATAAGGAGATAGAGGACGAGATTATGGTGGCCTTAAAAACCCATAACAAAAAAAGGAGGAGGGAAGATAACCCGCAATACGCCGCAATATATAATTGCGGCGATTTAATTATTCACACAATAATAGGTTTGCAGTGCCCCGTAAAACAGGCAAAAGCAATCGAATTCATGGTAGGATGTGCTATGAAATTACAAATTGAAGACGCAGAGAGTAGAAGTTAATAGAATTAGTACATTCTACCATGAATTGGTTTGCTTTTGCTTCCTAATTTTTTTGATCTCATATTTTTTAAATGTATAATAAATAATTGATAAATGAATATTATTTTGAAATTGTTTTATTGATAATTGAATTGAATTGAATAAATAATTTTAAAATTAGTTTCTCCGTGTATACTGAAAGCTTATTTCTCCTTCGTCCATGAAGAAATTGGCTAATTTGCCACGGAGATCAAATGCAGCAGATGATGCGTTACGAAAACTCGACCTTATTGATGGTAAAGCTCCGCCTATATCGGCTAACTCTGATTTCCAAATTCCTCTCTGGACTTCGTTCTCAGGATTCTCCCAATCGGCGTACCTTTCTGGGCAATACCAGCGTCGAGTATCGTTTAGCATTATAAAATTATGCAGAACCAAACATGCCAAAACAATTTTTCCTGCATTTTCTGGATTGCATTCAATCACAGATCTCCAACGCGCGGTTAATATTCCGAAATTATTTTCAATAGTTCGTCGAGCTCTGGACAGTCTATAATTAAATACATCCTGTATTTGGGGTAAGGCGGTGGTTGCTCCTGGGTAAGGTCGCATTAAATTTGTGCGGAGAGGAAAAGCGGCATCTCCAACAAAGTAATGTGGGAAATTTTCAAGTGACCCATTCCATAAGGGTGCATCAGAAGGAAGAGGCAGTGTGCCATTCATCAACTGCATTCCAAATGGGGAATTTCGAAGGATTCCTATAAATAATTTATATAACTTTATTAAATAAATTAATGTTAAATATTACCTCCATCATTTTGGCTCCCATAGCTACCAACGCTGACTGACGTAAATGTGTATTTAGCATCGCAGGTGGTCATTAACACAATGCTGTAAAATTGAACAGCAAATCATAAATAGAACGAGTCATTCTTGTGTGTATAAAAAATTGGCCTTCATCCACATTTTTTATACTCATGAAAACTTTTCTGAAGTAACCATGTCTCACTCGGTCTCTGGTTATAGGACGAACACGCCAACGCCTAATTTGCCTCGAATTCTTCCATTCATAGTAGAGTATAATTATATTTAAGATCTCTAAATCACTTTGGTAATCCATTTACTTTTTTTGGAATTTGCAAATATTTGTAAGAATTGTTCACAACACCAATGAGCACAGCTGTCAAAAAGTGTGAAATTTCTATGAATGCCATTAAATTTGAATGAATTATGAATTTCCCATTAAAATCCGAAGAAACAGTACATAATTATTAATAATAATTAATAATAATACTTTATTTAAAATTCATCAAAAATATAAAATATATTTAAAAATATAAATATATTTATATAAAATATATTTCATATAAAAATATAAAATTCATCAAAAAAATGCCCACAAAATTCCCACTTTCGAACATGGTTCGACGAGATCGGCAACATCATTATCAATTGAACCCCCTGCAACCCGAACAATTTCGAAAGAGTAAACAATTACGAAAACGTACGACTAATCAGGCCTTAACCCTTTTATTGAAGAAACCTAAATTTTTTAGGAAATCACATTTGTATTTTTAGTACTTTTTTCTGTTTTAATTTATTCCACTGTAAAATATGTTATTAACTACACACACGTTATCTATGTAAATGATTTTTTTTCTCTATTTCATTTAATATATATTCGATCTGTATGCTTAAATTGAATGTAATCAAATTGTACTAATTAATTTAGCTTTATGTACATTTCACATAATCAATTTAAGAATATAAACACGTGACTTGCACACACATACCTACAAATGAGCAAACCGGTCAGGTGTCTACTTTTATTATTTGCGAGGATAGTTCATCTCCCAAAGGGATAGGACACTGGCATTGATCCATGCGAATTTTTGGCATACATTTGCAAAAAGGTAAAAGTTTCTTAGGAAAATGGTACAAATTTCACTGTAAATTTGTAGCCACGCCGATGCGTAGCCGCGCACAACGCTGTTTTTGCACTGGTATCAATTCTAAGAGGCTTACAGGTGAAAAACTAGAAAATATATTTCATTTTTAATCTTTCGATAAATGAAATATTATGATTCAGTAAAAAAGGATCCTAAATTAATATTTCATTAAATTTATTTCATTATAATAAACAATAAACCGAATTACAAGTTACTTCTTGTTGAAATACAATGTATCAATACTTTGTACTGTAAAATACTTGTTAAATGAAATGTATAAATTTCACTTTATACTTTGAAACTATTTTGTCAAAGATATTTTTCTCTTACTTGAAAATTTTTCATTCGTTCAATAAAACCTCTCGAACACATATCAAATCTTTTCACTGCGAAATAATAATTCCAATATGTTATGGGCCCAGGGACTCATACTGCATATTAAAATGACCTCATCATCAATGTATCAGATAGAGAAGCTGGACGAAAGCAATTATCAATCATGGAGTATTCATATGAGGAGCATCCTCATTTGTCCAGAACGATGGGCCATCGTTAATGGTAGCTCTGGGAAACCGAAAGACGAAAATTCACCGGATTCAGCAAAATGGATTCAGGAAGATGAAAAGGCTTTGGCTTTCATCATACTAAGTATTAAACCATCGCAATTAAATTATGTGAAACACTGCAAGTCATCCAAAGAAGCGTGGGAAAGGTTAAAAGACGTGTACCAACCGCAAGGACCCATCAGAAAAGTAACCCTTTATAAAAAAATTACTCCACCTAAGAATGTCCGATGAAGAAACCGTGGTCAGGCATTTGAATGACTTTATGGACATAGTAGAAAAGCTTTTAGAGATTAATATTACCATACCAGAGGAACAACTGGTAATTATTTTACTTTCGAGCCTTCCAGCAACATTCGATCATTTTGTTATCGCTATGGAAACAAGAGACAACTTGCCAAGTTTGTCGACCTTGAAACTAAAAATCATCGAAGAAAATGAACGTCGATTCCAACAATCAAATCAACCAAGTTCTGCTGATTCGCAACAGGCTTTCGTAGCAAAAGGACAACATGTAGAGCAACTGAAAGCCGAATGCAAAATAAAAAATAGACCTAAATTTGAAGGGAAATGTTTTAACTGTGGAAAGAAAGGACATTTCGCCGCCAAATGCAGAGCAGAAAAGAAGTTCAACAATCAAAATACACAGTCATTTACACTCTTAGCAGGTAGCGATTCGCATGGACTCTCAAGAAACGTGTGGTGCCTTGACAGTGGGGCAACTACCCATATGTGCTGTGAAAAAACCATGTTTAACACACTCCAAAACTATGAAGAAAAAATCGAACGTGCAGGTAATCAGTTTATACAGGCAAAGGGAATAGGCAAGGTAACGATCAAATCAAAATTTAACAACAATATAGTTCTAAAGGACGTTTCATTTGTTCCTAATTTGCAAGCGAACTTCATGTCAGTATCGAAAGCAGTTCAAAATGGCATGATAGTAAATTTCACCAATCAATTGGCTCAAATAAAAAATCAGAGTGGTAGCACAATAATAGAAGCAACAAGAACTATGAACTATGAAGAAAAAATCGAACGTGCAGGTAATCAGTTTATACAGGCAAAGGGAATAGGCAAGGTAACGATCAAATCAAAATTTAACAACAATATAGTTCTAAAGGACGTTTCATTTGTTCCTAATTTGCAAGCGAACTTCATGTCAGTATCGAAAGCAGTTCAAAATGGCATGATAGTAAATTTCACCAATCAATTGGCTCAAATAAAAAATCAGAGTGGTAGCACAATAATAGAAGCAACAAGAAGAAACAACTAATTCATATTTGAAAGTGCATCGAGCAAATGTTTTTATGCAAATCAAGAAGAAACTATAAAATGGCATCTACGGTACGGCCACCTTAATTTTCAAGATTTAGCTGACCTGTATAAGGAAGAAATGGTAAGTGGAATAAAGATAAAAAAATATTCCAAAGGATTTAAAATGTAAAACTTAAAAAAAAGTCAAGTAAAGTCAAAAATACATGCCAAACCATTTCCGAAAGATTCACAAGATCGTGCTCAAGGTATACTAGATCTGATTCACACAGATTTATGCGGGCCGATTAAACATATTTCAGTTGGTGGATCTAAGTATTTTTTAACTTTTATCGACGATATGTCACGAAGGATTTTTGTATATTTCCTCAAAAGTAAAGACCAGGTTTTAAGTAAATTTAAAGAATTCAAATCAATGGTAGAGTGCCAGACAGGAAGACATATTAAGGCTTTACGTAGCGATAATGGCACAGAATTTGTCAATAAATCATTTGATAACTTCCTAAGTGAGCATGGCATTGTGCGACAGCTAACAGTTCCGTATACTCCACAGCAAAATGGAGTTGCGGAACGAGCTAATAGAACGCTGGTTGAAATGGCCCGCAGTATGCTTCTTCATTCTGATCTTAAGGAAAATTTGTGGGCTGAAGCTGTAGCCACAGCCACATATTTAAGAAATCGATCACCTACAAAAATTTTGAAGAATAAAACTCCCCATGAAATGTGGACACAAAAAAAGCCAAATGTGAAGCATATAAAAGTTTTTGGTTCTATCGCTTATGCATTAGATAAAACCCAAAGACAGAAATTCAAAGCAAGGGGGAGAGAATACGTTATGGTCGGTTACTCATTAACCTCGAAAGCTTACCGTTTGTACGATTCGCCCAAGGGTCAAGTTGTAGAAAAAAGAGATGTATATTTTGATGAAAACAAGTTATTAAAAGTTGATGAGGTTTCAAAATTAAATACAGATAACGTAGCAAGAGATTCAAATTTAAAAAGCGTAGAATTAATTGAATTTGTAGATCATATCATTGAGCCAAACTTGGTTACAGAAGGAGAAGAGGAAGATGAAAATGTAACTAATAACGATTTAGAAAATTCGACGAGTACGGAATCTGACAGTTTCACTGATGCCGAGCAAATTATAGAGAATGAAGATAACATTATTGAAATTGAACGGCAAGAACAACCACAACAACAGCAAAAGATTGGACCCGGTAGGCCCAAACTAATCAGCCCACTAAATAGTCAGCAAGCCGATGAATGGCAGTGCGCAATGAAAAAGGAATATGACTCTCTTATACATAACAAAACATGGTCATTAGTCGACTTACCGGAAGGTCAAAGAGTAGTTAATTGCAAATGGGTTTTTAGCTTTAAAAAGAACAAAGAAGGTTGCATAGAAAGATTTTAAGCTCGATTAGTTGCAAAAGGTTGTAGCCAACAATTTGGAATAAATTATAAGGAAACTTTTACGCCTGTCGTACGCTATGCAACCATTAGAATGTTGATAGCATTAGCTGTTGAGCACAATTTATACATGCATCAAATGGATGTAACTACAGCGTATCTTAATAGTGACCTACATGACAATGTATATATGAAGCAACCAAATGGTTTCATAAATCAAAAATTTCCTAAAAAAGTTTTAAAATTGAATAAAGCCATTTACGGACTTAAACAATCCGGTCGTGAATGGAATTTTACCTTAGATAATGCATTGAAAAAGATTGGATTTAAACCTTGCGAATCAGAGCCTTGTTTATATAAAAGGAATAAAAACGGAACTTATAATTTGATAGCTGTATATGTCGACGACTTAATTATAACAAGTAAAAGTAAAGCAGAATTAATTCAAATCAAAAAGGAAATATCTGAGATATTTGATGTAGTGGATAAAGGGCCACTTCAATATATTTTAGGCATGGAAATTAATAGGGAAGGAGAAACCGGAAATATTTCAATATGTCAAAAACAATATATCAGGGATTTGTTAAAACAGCAAGATATGGAAAACTGTAGACCAGTTGCGACACCTTTCGATCCTGGTTTCCAAGTGAATTGTCATAGCTCTGAATGTCAAAAGGCTGATAGCACACCTTATCAATCATTAATTGGTGCTTTAATGTATTTGGCCTTGGTTAGTCGGCCAGATATCCTTCATTCAGTGTGCAAACTTTCACAACGAAATACCACGCCTCATGTTGAACACTTATCAGGTGCGAAACATATTCTACGTTACTTATCGAAAACTGTAGATTTGAAACTCCATTATAAAAAGCAAAATCAAGAAATGTATGGATATGTAGATGAGGATTGGGCTTCGGATAGTTCTGATCGGAAATCTTGCACAGGATATGCATATTTTTTTGCAGGAGCCGTATTTTCCTGGGAATCAAAAAAGCAAACTTCCATCGCTTTAAGTAGCACAGAAGCGGAATATATGGCATTATCAACTGCAGCTAAGGAAGCCATTTATTTAAGAAAATTGCTATCGGAAACAGAATTATGTACATTGGATCATGCTACTATCCTAATGAGTGACAACTTAAGTGCACAGCAGCTCGCAAAAAATCCAACTTATCATGCTCGCAGCAAGCACATTGACGTTCGATATCATCATGTTCGCGATGTTATTAAAAAAAACAAATACAAATAAATTATTTATCAACAAATGATATGGTCGCAGATGTTCTAACAAAAAATCTGCCAAAAGTAAAACCAAGTTTAGAGAATTGTTTGGTTTGCATTAAATATTATTATAAAGTATTGAGAAGGAGTGTTGAAATACAATGTATCAATACTTTGTACTGTAAAATACTTGTTAAATGAAATGTATAAATTTCACTTTATACTTTGAAACTATTTTGTCAAAGATATTTTTCTCTTACTTGAAAATTTTTCATTCGTTCAATAAAACTTCTCTCGAACACATATCAAATCTTTTCACTGCGAAATAATAATTCCAATACTTCTCCGCTATAAAACGATGCTCGGGTAATATATTTCACTGTGATAAATTTGGTGGTGTCTTGATATTAAAAATCAATTAAAGGGATCTGTAATTTTAATTAAGATTTTAAAAATTATATATTTCACATTGACTTGGGGGATTGTCAATCTTCGGAGATCCTCATTGATTTTCTTAATATAAAACCTACCACTATTGTATAAGTTTGGTAAAATTAAATAGAAATAGAAACTCGATAACAAATATGGTGTTATACTCGTTAGCAAACGCAAAACAGACAAGAACAACAGCGGACGAGTTCTCACACAATGTGTTCATGAGTTCAACAAATTATGAAAGATGGCAATTAACGAATTTATTATTTACAGCAACGAATGTCCTCTCTATTTATCACTGCTTTTTTGGGAAAGTCCGCCAACTTGTATTTAGAAACATTCAAATATTAGATAAAAGCAATGTCATATATATATATATATATATATATATATATATATATATATATATATATATATATATATATATATATATATATATATATATATATATATATATATATATATATATATATATATATATATATATATATATATATATATATATATATATATATATATATATATATATATATATATATATATATATATATATATATATATATATATATATATATATATATATATATATATATATATATATATATATATATATATATATATATATATATATATATATATATATATATATATATATATATATATATATATATATATATATATATATATATATATATATATATATATATATATATATATATATATATATATATATATATATATATATATATATATATATATATATATATATATATATATATATATATATATATATATATATATATATATATATATATATATATATATATATATATATATATATATATATATATATATATATATATATATATATATATATATATATATATATATATATATATATATATATATATATATATATATATATATATATATATATATATATATATATATATATATATATATATATATATATATATATATATATATATATATATATATATATATATATATATATATATATATATATATATAATATATATATATATATATATATATATATATATATATATATATATATATATATATATATATATATATATATATATATATATATATATATATATATATATATATATATATATATATATATATATATATATATATATATATATATATATATATATATATATATATATATATATATATATATATATATATATATATATATATATATATATATATATATATATATATATATATATATATATATATATATATATATATATATATATATATATATATATATATATATATATATATATATATATATATATATATATATATATATATATATATATATATATATATATATATATATATATATATATATATATATATATATATATATATATATATATATATATATATATATATATATATATATATATATATATATATATATATATATATATATATATATATATATATATATATATATATATATATATATATATATATATATATATATATATATATATATATATATATATATATATATATATATATATATATATATATATATATATATATATATATATATATATATATATATATATATATATATATATATATATATATATATATATATATATATATATATATATATATATATATATATATATATATATATATATATATATATATATATATTATATATATATATATATATATATTATATATATATATATATATATATATATATATATATATATATATATATATATATATATATATATATATATATATATATATATATATATATATATATATATATATATATATATATATATATATATATATATATATATATATATATATATATATATATATATATATATATATATATATATATATATATATATATATATATATATATATATATATATATATATATATATATATATATATATATATATATATATATATATATATATATATATATATATATATATATATATATATATATATATATATATATATATATATATATATATATATATATATATATATATATATATATATATATTATATATATATATATATATATATATATATATATATATATATATATATATATATATATATATATATATATATATATATATATATATATATATATATATATATATATATATATATATATATATATATATATATATATATATATATATATATATATATATATATATATATATATATATATATATATATATATATATATATATATATATATATATATATATATATATATATATATATATATATATATATATATATATATATATATATATATATATATATATATATATATATATATATATATATATATATATATATATATATATATATATATATATATATATATATATACAACTAAGCAAGTAACCAGAACGCCTGAAATACCGTTTGAAAGATCTTTCGGCTAATCTTAGTAAAAGATAACATTAACTATTTTGCGAGTTTCATAGTCATTTTTTATTATCATGAAAATTAAAACAAAATATACTTTTTACTGCAAAAAGTGAATATTTTTCTGCAAAAAAATTATATTTACGAGTGTATTATATAGGGTGAGGATTGTGATCCTTCATTCAGTGTGCAAACTTTCACAACGAAATACCACGCCTCATGTTGAACACTTATCAGGTGCGAAACATATTCTACGTTACTTATCGAAAACTGTAGATTTGAAACTCCATTATAAAAAGCAAAATCAAGAAATGTATGGATATGTAGATGCGGATTGGGCTTCGGATAGTTCTGATCGGAAATCTTGCACAGGATATGCATATTTTTTTGCAGGAGCCGTATTTTCCTGGGAATCAAAAAAGCAAACTTCCATCGCTTTAAGTAGCACAGAAGCGGAATATATGGCATTATCAACTGCAGCTAAGGAAGCCATTTATTTAAGAAAATTGCTATCGGAAACAGAATTATGTACATTGGATCATGCTACTATCCTAATGAGTGACAACTTAAGTGCACAGCAGCTCGCAAAAAATCCAACTTATCATGCTCGCAGCAAGCACATTGACGTTCGATATCATCATGTTCGCGATGTTATTAAAAAAAAACAAATACAAATAAATTATTTATCAACAAATGATATGGTCGCAGATGTTCTAACAAAAAATCTGCCAAAAGTAAAACCAAGTTTAGAGAATTGTTTGGTTTGCATTAAATATTATTATAAAGTATTGAGAAGGAGTGTTGAAATACAATGTATCAATACTTTGTACTGTAAAATACTTGTTAAATGAAATGTATAAATTTCACTTTATACTTTGAAACTATTTTGTCAAAGATATTTTTCTCTTACTTGAAAATTTTTCATTCGTTCAATAAAACTTCTCTCGAACACATATCAAATCTTTTCACTGCGAAATAATAATTCCAATACTTCTCCGCTATAAAACGATGCTCGGGTAATATATTTCACTGTGATAAATTTGGTGGTGTCTTGATATTAAAAATCAATTAAAGGGATCTGTAATTTTAATTAAGATTTTAAAAATTATATATTTCACATTGACTTGGGGGATTGTCAATCTTCGGAGATCCTCATTGATTTTCTTAATATAAAGCCTACCACTATTGTATAAGTTTGGTAAAATTAAATAGAAATAGAAACTCGATAACAAATATGGTGTTATACTCGTTAGCAAACGCAAAACAGACAAGAACAACAGCGGACGAGTTCTCACACAATGTGTTCATGAGTTCAACAAATTATGAAAGATGGCAATTAACGAATTTATTATTTACAGCAACGAATGTCCTCTCTATTTATCACTGCTTTTTTGGGAAAGTCCGCCAACTTGTATTTAGAAACATTCAAATATTAGATAAAAGCAATGTCATATATATATATATATATATATATATATTATATATATATATATATATATATATATATATATATATATATATATATATATATATATATATATATATATATATATATATATATATATATATATATAAGTTAAGAAACCGTTTATTAAGAAGTATAGCAGCACGGAGTTATTTGCTGACACAGCAAGTTAAGAAACCGTTCCATGCCTTTATCCACATCAGCAGAATGCAGAACGTAAACAAAAGTATCATATGTCGGCCCAACATCCGTTCCAGGCACGGAGTTATTTGCCGACACAGCAGCTTCTTCCCTGGCTTCGCCTTCACCTCGCCACCATAAATTTTAGTTCTTAGCTTTAAGCATTGAAATTGTAAATTCAGTCTTTAATTGGAACTCCGAGAAGACGGCAAGGATCCTCTCGTAAATAAATACAAAGTTTTTTTTTCAAATATTAATGAAGTAAAAACTTAATTGGCGCCCGAGCAGGGACCGGCTTAATTATCGGTATCGTTACGAAGCTTTTAACCAACAGCTAAGTTTAATTAATATGTTACGAGTTTTTAATCAATAGCTCATTTCGAGTAAAACGTCGCGAACTTTTAACCAACAGTTCCGTTTTTAACAAAAAAAAACCGACTAAGCATCCCAAGCCCGCTTAATGGCAAATCCGTTTAATTATCGGCATCGTCGCGAGCTTTTAATCAATAGCTCACCCAATTAAAATATTGTGAACTTTTAATCAATAGTTCAATTAAACCGACTAAGTGTTCCAGACCCGTGTAAAAACGGACACGCTTAATTATCGGCATCGTCGCTAGCTCGATTAAAAAAAAAAAAAAACTCTGAACGCCCAGTGATCGAGAAAGGACTCCGAGTCACCATCGGCAAAGGACCTAAGCAACCCGTCGTTGGACAAAAGGAGAATGGCCGCTCGTTCCAGGCGAATGTCTTTGGACTGCATATTGTAAGACTAGTTTTTAAGTTATAAGAAATTATAAAGAAAAAAAAAGAAAGAAAATTTTTTATATCATTTAAGGTGATTGTGAGTGCCAAATAAGTACCATTACACTTATAAAAACAACTTAACGTTCAATTTCTTAAAGAATTTTTTTATACTTTCCAATGATCGTTAATCAAGTAAATGGAGATAACGAAAAATAAAAACTCCAAATTTAAATTTTTCAAGTAAAAAAAAAAAAAAAAAAATTGAAATAAAACCAGTTCAATTGATTTAAAAAAATATATCAAAAATATTATTGTACTGTTATCTGATATCGTAATATCCAATACCATATTATAAAATATAACATTGAAAACATAATTAAGTATTTAGTTAAATTTAAAAAAAAGGAAAAAAGAAAAAAATATAATCAACTGCGAATCCTACGGGACCCTCCAGTTATAAATAAAAAATATAATAATAAATTTCTCCTTGCTCAATAAAAAATATAATCAACTGCGAATCCTACGGGACCCTCCAGTTATAAATAAAAAATATAAATCTCTCCTTGCTCAATAAAAAATATAATCAACTGCGAATCCTACGGGACCCTCCAGCTATAACGTTATAATATTCTATCTCTACATAAATTCACAATTTTATTATAAATTCTTTCTACTTTTGAAAGCATCATTATGTCTAATCCCACAAATTTTGTGCGACCCCCCATCCTCAATCCCGGAGCCTCCTCAAGTAATGCACCCGATCCTACTCCAACAAATCTTACTATTGACCAACTAGGCACATTAATCACAAGTATAATTAGGAATGTTTTGCAAACCGACGGAAAAACTCTCTTAGAACCGATTTTAAACCCTCATGCTAATTTCTCTAATTTCACTGATGCGACTATAGATTCAACGCATTCAGGTAACCTTTCTGAATTAGATAAAATACCGGACGTAGTCCGCTGTCTGCGCGAATTCTCTGGAACACCAGGAGAATTTAGTTCTTGGAAGAAGAGTGTTGATCGTATAATAAAAATATACGAACCTCTGCACGGAAGTGCAAGATACTATGGTATACTTAATGTAATTAGAAATAAAATTGTAGGCGAAGCAGACATTGCCCTTGAGTCCTACAACACCCCCCTTGATTGGAAAGCAATCTCCAGGTGTTTAACTTTACACTATGCAGATAAAAGAGATTTAGGTACCTTAGAGTACCAAATGACATCGCTGATACAAGGATGCAAAACTATCTCCGACTTTTATCAAGAAGTCTACACCCACCTTTCATTAATTCTAAATAAAATTGGATGTATGGACATCTCTCCAGATTGTATTAAATTATTAACAACCACATATCGTGACAAAGCACTTGACACTTTTGTTAGAGGCCTTAACGGTGACCTACCCCGACTGTTAGGAATAAAAGAACCAGCTGACCTTCCTCAGGCTCTACATTTATGCCTTAAACTCCAAAATCAATCCTATAGATCCAGTTATGCTCATAACAATCAAAATCATATTCGAAAAGTGCAAAACATTACACCTCCATTACCCCCTAAAAAACGAAATCCGACATGGGAATGTTATCCTGATTTCCGACGTCAACAATATTCACGTCCGAATAACTTTAACATGAATAAACCACCTCAAAACTTCTTTAACCCTCAATTTTATCGTCAACAACATTTTATACCACCGCAATTTCAACGGCCAAATTACACAAATAATTTTGTTCAGCATAACCAGCTGCCGCCTCGCCCCGTCGCACCTAAACCCCAGCCTAAGCCGGAACCTATGGACATAGACACAACCCTACGCTCAAAACGTATTGATTACATGAACAGACCACGACAGAACGATTTCATAGGGCGGAGACCCTCTCCAAATAGTCCACAAAATCTAAGCAAACAACAAAGGAATTTTCATATAGTTGCTGAAGCAGAACAAGAAATAGTTGAGAACACAAGCCCAGTACAACACAAAAGCGATTTAGTGAATCAGGACCAGAATAATGACGAAAGTTTTACCGAATACCTAACTCAAAATTATAGCTACTCAGAACCAGAAAAATACGACGAATACTACAATACAATAGATGAGACATACGACACAAGCGACTTGCATTTTTTAGGCTAACGCACTCTTCCCTACCTTATTTTGAATGTAGGTCGAAGAGTGGTAACATACTGAAATTTTTGATTGATACCGGATCTACGGAAAATTATATTCAACCCCACCTTGTAGAAAATCCAATTCCAAACAAGAAAACATTTTACGCTAAATCCATAGCAGGCGATGTTAAAATAACCCACCATACATTTATAAATTTATTTGGTATAAATGATGCCAAACTTAAATTCTATATCCTCCCCACGTTAAAATCCTTTAACGGAATTTTAGGAAACGACAGCCTTCAAGAATTAGATGCAGTAATCCATACCAAAGATAATTACATAGAACTGAATGGAAATGTAAGAGTGCATTTAAAAAAATTACTATCTAAAAACATAAATGCTATCAAGATAACAGACAGCTACCTCGCACCAGATCAAAAGATTCAAATACAATCTCTCGTAAAGAAGTTTCCATTACTATTCGCAGAACCCGACGAAAAATTAACCTATGTCACTCACGTATTAGGCGAAATCCGCACCAAATCTGAAAACCCCGTTTACACTAAATATTATCCCTACCCTATGTCTCTTAAAGCCGAAGTTGAGACTCAAATATCGAAACTGTTAGAAGATGGAATCATTAGGCCATCTAGATCCCCTTACAACTCCCCCGTGTGGATAGTGAAGAAAAAACCCGACTCCTCAGGAAACCTGCAGTACAGAGTAGTAATAGACTACCGTAAATTGAACTCAATAACAATATCAGACCGTTACCCCATACCAGACATTACTGAAGTTATATCCCAGTTAGGAGAAAATAAGTATTTCTCAGTGCTGGACTTAAGGAGTGGCTTCCACCAAATTCCCTTAAAAGAATCAGATAAAGAAAAAACCGCTTTCTCAATAAGCAATGGAAAATATGAATTCAATAGATTACCTTTTGGACTTAAAAACGGACCATCCATTTTTCAACGTGCTCTTGATGACATACTTCGGAATTTCATAGGAAAAATCTGCTATGTTTATATCGATGATATAATTATATTCAGTAAAAACGAAAAAGATCACATAACACATTTAAAGGAAATTTTCCAAGCCCTTCAGAGTGCTAACATAAAGGCACAGCTCGATAAGTGTCGTTTTTTTAAGGAATCAGTAGAATTTCTAGGATTCATAATATCGCTCGAAGGAATAAAAACAAACCCCGAAAAAGTAGAAGCTATTTCAAAAATACCATATCCTTCCACCTTGAAAGAACTTCGTTCATTCCTCGGCCTATCTGGATACTACCGTCGTTTCATAAAAGATTATGCTAAGTTAGCCAAACCACTGACAACATTATTAAGAGGAGAAGAAGGTAGAATTTCAAAAAAACAATCAGGAAAATTTAAAATCCAACTAGATTCCGATGCAATAGATGCTTTTAATAAAATAAAAAACACATTAACCTCAAACGATATAATTTTGACATATCCTAATTTCAATAAAGAATTCCATCTAACCACCGATGCTTCAAACTTTGCAATTGGAGCAGTTCTCTCACAGGATGACAAACCCATTGCTTTCATATCCAGAACTCTCAATAAAACAGAAGAAAATTATGCGACTAACGAAAAGGAACTCTTAGCGATAATATGGTCTTTAAACTCATTCAGAAACTACCTTTACGGAAAAGCAAAATTAAAAATCTTTACGGATCACCAGCCCTTGACTTACGCCCTCAGTAATAAAAACAATAATTGTAAGATGAAACGCTGGAAAGCGATTCTTGAAGAATATGACTATGAGCTAGTTTACAAACCAGGCAGATGTAATATCGTGGCTGATACGCTGTCACGAATACCCGTTCAAGTACCAATAAACTCTTTAACCATAACGCAACATAGTGATGAAAGCTCATCGCACAATTTAATCCCTACCATAGAAACCCCGATTAACGTATTTAAAAACCAAATTTTTCTAAATCGTGGTGAAGCATCTTATACATTTCAAATAGTCTTTCCAACTTATCATAGACACCTGATTTCACAACCAAATTATACCAAAGAAAATTTAATATCTATCCTAAAACGATATCTAAACCCCTCTGTAATAAATGGACTAATGACTGACGAACCAACTTTAGGGAAAATCCAAGAAATTTATCCCCTTCACTTCAACAATTATAAAACTAGATTCACTCGAAAAATAGTTACGGACTTAACCAATGAAAGCGATCAAGAATTACAAATCCTTAAAGAACATAAACGAGCCCATCGTAACAGTAAAGAAAATAAAGCCCAATTAATTCAAAAGTACTACTTTCCCCGAATGAAATTTAAAATAGACAACATAATTAAGCAATGCACAGTTTGCAAGGAGCAAAAATATGAAAGACACCCTAATAAACCTATTTTACAATCGACACCGATTCCACAATATCCTGGCCATATTGTGCATCTAGACATCTACCATACTAATAATAGAGCAATCCTTACAGCGATTGATAAGTTTTCAAAATACGCCCAGGCTAAAATAATTAAATCTAGAGCTACTGAACACATTAAAGAACCCTTACGTGAACTTTTAATATCTTTCGGCATACCAGAAAAGGTAGTCATTGACAATGAAAAATCATTAAATTCAGGCCCTATAAATTTTATGCTTCACGACCAATTAGGCATAGAAATCTTCAAGGTACCCCCTTACACAAGTTCCGTTAATGGACAGATAGAAAGGTTTCACTCAACTTTATCTGAAATAATCCGATGTGTCAAGCAAGAAAAAGAATACAATTCATTTACAGATTTAATAGATAGAGCCATTTGTAAGTATAACTTTTCAGTACACTCCACAACAAAAAAAACCCCAATAGAACTTTTTTTCGGAAGAGTACCTCGAATAAGCCCCATAGAACTACAAAAAGTGAGACAAACTAATATAAAAAACCTTGAAAACAAGCAGGACTATGATTTAAAATATCATAATAAAAATCGGAAACCATTGAAATCTTACAATCCAGGAGAAATAGTATTTGTAAAAAATAACAAAAGAATAGGTAATAAACTGACGACTCGCTATAAAAAGGAAATAGTTCAGGAAAATAGAAATAGTACAATTCTGACAAAATCAAAACGTATAATTCATAAAAGTCTTATACGGAACTAACGCAAAACTATATTTAATTTATACAGGTTGCTGACCACCCTTATAGAGGCATGCACCACAAACGTAGAAATATTTGACTATTCCAACGCACAGCTAATCACTCTAGACCTGGGAGCAACAAAACTACAAACAGGAGAATTTAAACTTATCCACGTAATAGAACTACAGCCATATGAAAAAATTATCACTGAATTACAGGACAGAATTGAACACAACTTAAACCATAACGACACACACTATCCATTCCTTTCTCATGAGTTGATGCACTTAAAAAGACTTATATCTAGCCTCAAGCCGAATCAAAAGAACAAGAGATCCCTCGATTTTATCGGTAGTGCCTGGAAATGGATAGCAGGTACGCCAGACCACCAAGATTTTCAAATAATAGAAGATAGAATGAATAACATTTTACAAAATAATAATAAGCAAAGGATAATTAATAGAGACTCAATTGAGAGAATAAATAAAATCACTAAAATAACTAATGAAATCATCCAATTATTCAAGGATAAGAAATATTTCCCCACAAAATTTGAAGTTGCAGCAAATATAGAATACAGAATAAGAATCGTTAAAGAAGAATTAACAAATATTGAAAATGCCATTCAATGGGCTAAATCAGGTATAATAAATACCTTCGTTTTATCTAATAAAGAATTGAATTTAACTAAAGAATTTTTCGATGAGCAAGAAATGCCATACACTAATATTATTGAAGCGTTAGAATTTGGAAATGTAAAAATTGCTTCTAATTATACAGACATAATTTATGTAGTAAGCTTACCAATTACAAGTAAGAATTTTTGCCAAAAGCTCATGCTTAGGCCAGTCAAACATATCAATGTAATAAACAAAATTGATTATGAAACTATAATAAAATGTAGCAAACACATTTTCGGACTACAATCAAAATGTAAAACGTTTAATAAATTATCCATATGTAATAATAAAAATATAATAGAATTAAGTAATCATTCTTGTATTGCGAGACTCCTTGAAAGCCGGCCACCCAATTGTACCATGATCAACAATCAACATATCGCCGCCGTTGATGAAATCCTACCAGGAATCCTTCTGCTAAACCAATTTAATGGAACGGTAATCACGAAAGAACGTCAAATCAATCTAACTGGAACCTTTATTCTCAAATTCAATAACGCATCAATACAGATAAACAATAGACGATATATATCCAGGCAACGCTCCCAGATACATCCCCTACCGGCAATTGTTCAACCCAAATCTAGGAACATGAAGAACTATGAAGAGATACTCTCTCTAGAAATGATGAAGGAATTACATACAGAGAATATCAAAAACATTAGATTATTGGAAACCAAAAACAAAATAAATCAAATGACAATATTTGGATCTTCAACTTTAATTCTAATTTTTATAATCATCTATGTAACCAGAAATATCCTAAGGGCAAGGAAAAGTAGAATAATAAATACAGTACAAATTGACCAAAACTGCCCCACAGAAACAATCCAAGAATCCCCACAACAAGCAAAAATATCCAGGATCAGTCAAATCCCACTATTTAAAAAAAAAAAAAAAAAACAAACAACACAGTGAACATCGATCGAGGACGATCGAATTTAAGGGCGGAGGAGTTAAGAAACCGTTTATTAAGAAGTATAGCAGCACGGAGTTATTTGCTGACACAGCAAGTTAAGAAACCGTTCCATGCCTTTATCCACATCAGCAGAATGCAGAACGTAAACAAAAGTATCATATGTCGGCCCAACATCCGTTCCAGGCACGGAGTTATTTGCCGACACAGCAGCTTCTTCCCTGGCTTCGCCTTCACCTCGCCACCATAAATTTTAGTTCTTAGCTTTAAGCATTGAAATTGTAAATTCAGTCTTTAATTGGAACTCCGAGAAGACGGCAAGGATCCTCTCGTAAATAAATACAAAGTTTTTTTTTCAAATATTAATGAAGTAAAAACTTAATTTATATATATATATATATATATATATATATATATATATATATATATATATATATATATATATATATATATATATATATATATATATATATATATATATATATATATATATATATATATATATATATATATATATATATATATATATATATATATATATATATATATATATATATATATATATATATATATATATATATATATATATATATATATATATATATATATATATATATATATATATATATATATATATATATATATATATATATATATATATATATATATATATATATATATATATATATATATATATATATATATATATATATATATATATATATATATATATATATATATATATATATATATATATATATATATATATATATATATATATATATATATATATATATATATATATATATATATATATATATATATATATATATATATATATATATATATATATATATATATATATATATATATATATATATATATATATATATATATATATATATATATATATATATATATATATATATATATATATATATATATATATATATATATATATATATATATATATATATATATATATATATATATATATATATATATATATATATATATATATATATATATATATATATATATATATATATATATATATATATATATATATATATATATATATATATATATATATATATATATATATATATATATATATATATATATATATATATATATATATATATATATATATATATATATATACAACTAAGCAAGTAACCAGAACGCCTGAAATACCGTTTGAAAGATCTTTCGGCTAATCTTAGTAAAAGATAACATTAACTATTTTGTGAGTTTCATAGTCATTTTTTATTATCATGAAAATTAAAACAAAATATACTTTTTGCAAAACTGCAAAAAGTGAATATTTTTCTGCAAAAAAAATTATATTTACGAGTGTATTATATAGGGTGAGGATTGTGATCCTTGCTGCGACCGAAAGCCGCCATATTTGAATAGTATATAGCGGGTATTGATTAGCGAAAACTTTGGTACATCAATGTATTTTGGAGAAGAAAGGCATTAAAAGGAAAATATGTACTTAATTTAACATGTATGGATATGTAGATGCGGATTGGGCTTCGGATAGTTCTGATCGGAAATCTTGCACAGGATATGCATATTTTTTTGCAGGAGCCGTATTTTCCTGGGAATCAAAAAAGCAAACTTCCATCGCTTTAAGTAGCACAGAAGCGGAATATATGGCATTATCAACTGCAGCTAAGGAAGCCATTTATTTAAGAAAATTGCTATCGGAAACAGAATTATGTACATTGGATCATGCTACTATCCTAATGAGTGACAACTTAAGTGCACAGCAGCTCGCAAAAAATCCAACTTATCATGCTCGCAGCAAGCACATTGACGTTCGATATCATCATGTTCGCGATGTTATTAAAAAAAAACAAATACAAATAAATTATTTATCAACAAATGATATGGTCGCAGATGTTCTAACAAAAAATCTGCCAAAAGTAAAACCAAGTTTAGAGAATTGTTTGGTTTGCATTAAATATTATTATAAAGTATTGAGAAGGAGTGTTGAAATACAATGTATCAATACTTTGTACTGTAAAATACTTGTTAAATGAAATGTATAAATTTCACTTTATACTTTGAAACTATTTTGTCAAAGATATTTTTCTCTTACTTGAAAATTTTTCATTCGTTCAATAAAACTTCTCTCGAACACATATCAAATCTTTTCACTGCGAAATAATAATTCCAATACTTCTCCGCTATAAAACGATGCTCGGGTAATATATTTCACTGTGATAAATTTGGTGGTGTCTTGATATTAAAAATCAATTAAAGGGATCTGTAATTTTAATTAAGATTTTAAAAATTATATATTTCACATTGATTTGGGGGATTGTCAATCTTCCTCGAGATCCTCATTGATTTTCTTAATATAAAGCCTACCACTATTGTATAAGTTTGGTAAAATTGAATAGAAATAGAAACTCGATAACAAATATGGTGTTATACTCGTTAGCAAACGCAAAACAGACAAGAACAACAGCGGACGAGTTCTCACACAATGTGTTCATGAGTTCAACAAATTATGAAAGATGGCAATTAACGAATTTATTATTTACAGCAACGAATGTCCTCTCTATTTATCACTGCTTTTTTGGGAAAGTCCGCCAACTTGTATTTAGAAACATTCAAATATTAGATAAAAGCAATGTCATATATACATATATACAACTAAGCAAGTAACCAGAACGCCTGAAATACCGTTTGAAAGATCTTTCGGCTAATCTTAGTAAAAGATAACATTAACTATTTTGCGAGTTTCATAGTCATTTTTTATTATCATGAAAATTAAAACAAAATATACTTTTTACTGCAAAAAGTGAATATTTTTCTGCAAAAAAATTATATTTACGAGTGTATTATATAGGGTGAGGATTGTGATCCTTGCTGCGACCGAAAGCCGCCATATTTGAATAGTATATAGCGGGTATTGATTAGCGAAAACTTTGGTACATCAATGTATTTTGGAGAAGAAAGGCATTAAAAGGAAAATATGTACTTAATTTAACAAATATTACTCGAGCTCTTAAACTATTAATACCTCGACAAAAAAGTACATTAGCCAATAAAAATCTCTGAAACGGTATTTCAGATGTCCTGATACCTTACTAGGTTGTAGAGATCTAATATTGCGTTCATCTGATATTTGGGTACTTCTAAATCCAAGATGGAGGCATTCCCCAAAATAATTTTCATCTTACTGTTTCTACGGATGAAATTTGGGGGTAAAGAAATTCAAAAGTATCAACATTTGGATTGTATCCCATACATGTTCCCCTTCCTTAAGTATGGCGTAAAATGACATGTGTCTATAGACTCATGCATATCATATATATTCGTTTTTCAACACATTTAAGCCCTATTTTCCGTACTAAATATAGTACCTCATATGGTGCTTCTTGAAAGCAGCTTCGGTTTTAGCTTAGGTTTTTAAAGGCGATGTCAAGTATACCCTAACATAAATTAATTTTAATTTGAGAAACAGCTTTGTAATGTTTAAAATTTATATTTTAATTGAAACTATTTAAATTAAAGATAAACAGATAAAAATACTTAAAATTCAAACCATACCCAATAGTGTATAGATTTATATTTTAATAATTGACAAAAATCAACAGCAACATATCCAAAGTCCAAAACCTAAATAGTAAACAGCAACGGGTATTTGTCTTTATATCCCACCATGTGATATTCTCGTGTTCAATATTTCTCCTTTTTTCTGAAACTAACTGCAGGAAGAGACAAAAATATATAGCACAGATGTTCGAGAATAGACCAGAGTTTCTGCCAAACTGCCAAAACTAGATATATATTTGGTTTTGGTTTAAATTCACAATTCCATGGAATTTTATGGTTTTGCGTGTGAAAAACAATATCTAAAACCGCTAAAAATGCATCGCAATTTTCTAGATAACATGCATCTTACCCACCGTTTCGCTGTAGGAAGAGTGTCTTTTTGAACTCTTAAGTTTACAAATTTGTTAAGAACGTGTATCAACCGTGTAATATGGCATTCAGAGTGACCTAACTGACGTAATTTATGGCATTTTCGTAATATATTCGTAACTTAGAGCAAAATTACGAAAAATTATATAACATAGCTATGCAATTATTGTCATATAAATCACAATTTATCATAAATCTATCCATAAATTACATAGCAAATAGTCTGCTGCTCTGAATTTTGTGCTAAATTCGTATAGTACGGTTGCTGTCGTTGCTTTTCATGACTTCATTGACATTTGGTGTGAAATTAGTTGTGTTAAATTTCTGGAAAAGTAAATGGAATGAAAATTTTTAATTTCAGAAAAATTTATTGAAAAATGAATGAAATTATAAATTTTAAGGAGGAAACCTCGGCTTTGCGGGGTGAGGTAAACAATCCGCATATTCTAGGTAATAAATTTGGGCAAATTAGAGAGCCACGGTCACAATTTCACACCGGTAGATGCGCTTTCAAAGATTCACAGCAATAGAACAATAATGCAAAACAGTCAGAATGAATTAAGTTCACCCACTCCACTGATTTATATCTAAATAACATAATTACAATTTTCCTTAAAAAGTCACTACGAACACGGCATAAAACAAGATTTGGATAGGCTCGCTAACCTACATACACTTGCAGTCCCATACGCAATCAAAAAACGCACTTTTAATCTGAATTTCTTCTGTACTTCCGACGAGAGATAAACTGACAGCTTTATGTCTGATCTCTAGCAAAACTTCAAGCAACAACAAATTTGTTAAGCAGAATTGAAATATAATTTGCTAACATCCTGTCGTGTAGAGGGTTTTGTGTTCAGCAGAGGTAACGAGATAGGAAACTCCTTTAACTACAACTCTGATTTAAAGTAGTGCTCGTGAGATTAAGACCCTGACTCATGATTTCGTCCGTGAAAATTTTATGTTTAAGACCCTGACTATGGATTTTTCTTAGAAATTCAAGCATAAGACCCGGCCATTACACCTTTTTAGACCCCGAATGACAATCTATTTTATAATCACCAGCTATGTTTTGATGTGCCAACGTAGTTATTGGTTTATAGAATTCAATTATTTTTCATGTACACTTTTTTGATTTAAGATGCGTAGTCTACATGTGCATGAATTTGATAACTAAAATATTTGTATAAATTGTTATAACTAATATTTGTATAAAATAACTAATTATTATAATAACTAATTATGGTAACTAAGTATTTGTATAAAATATTTATATAAAACAAATAAATATATTTATTTCATATCCATAAAAACATAAATTAAACTCAATTTTATGAAATATTTTAATGTATAACAAATTCGATTGACTTCGTTAATAGAATACTCAAATCATTTAAGCCAATTTTTGGACCCCAGAATCTAAAAATAACCTAAAAATAAAATTAGATCAAATAATTTATTTGAAAAAATTCTTTACATTAATTTATTAACGACTCTGCTACCATTACTTTGAAGCCAAATGTTAGCTGCACTAGTTCATGTAAAATATAAAAGATTTTACTTGAGTATATCAATACACAAATATGACTATTTTTAGTTTTAAATAAAATTGTATTAATATTAATAAGTTCCTTTCTTCGTCGTAATTCATTTAATATAACTTTTGAGCTTCTGGTGCTGATATTAATAACCGCACCTACACGGTATTATTTATTTATTATCATCAAGAGAAACTCTTGAAAAATCAAATGTGTAAAACATGTGGAATTGGCATACCCTAATTATTTCTTCACCTCTGTCATAAATTCGATGATTTTAGTGTTGCCAGCATTTGCGGCGCTTACTACTTAATGGGCCATTTTGCTGCCAGTATTCAGTATTCAGTAATAAGTATTATATTCAAGTTTTTTGTTAATTATTAAAAATATTAATAAAATAATATATTACTATTGCTGCGTATACATCGAACAACTATCAAGTTTACCAAATTTCATAATTTTTGGTACTGCATACAAAAATTTGAACTCATTTTGGATTGAAATTTCAAACGCTTCTATGATTTCTATGCTATATTATCATGGTTTTTAGCTAAACCATTTATTTTCAGATTATTTCAATTGTGACATTAAGGATGCTCATAAAATGTTTGCATTTACTTTAGTCCATTTTGTCCATTTCAATCTGTTTTAGTTCCATTTATGAATTTATTTTGCACCGCTGTGATAATTTCTCAAACAATTTTTTCACGACAATAAAATATTTGTAATTTCAAAAAACATTTTAAATTTAAATAAATTTAAGCAAAAAATAAGAATGCCGGATCTGCGAACATGCTGCCAGGATGGGTATATGGGTGTTATAGGCCTACTGGGGAACCGGACATCCAAAATAAACCGGTAACGCGCCAATGTGCATACCTCATGGAAGTGGAAGTGCGCACAACCCTCTGATGGAAATTTTTGGAAATTTTATGTTTTCATTTGTTTATTATAGGAAATAAAGGAATAATTTGTTTTGTATTTACGTAAAATAAAACATAAAAGCACTTTTTATTAAAATATTAACTATTATAATTATAATAAATTAACAATTTAACTATCAAGAATTACAAATTTCAAAGATATAAACATTTTCAAAACGATCAAGTTTTGCAAATATAAACCAATACTTCAGTAAAAATTGTCATAATTTTAGTACGATGATATCACACAAACTTTCGTCGATCGAACAAATTATAAGAGATTCATTCTACCTGGTTTCAAACAACTTTCAAAGGAGGTTCTCTCAGCGAAATTACCATCAACTAAATTAGATTTTATCGATCATATAGTCGGTAATCAGCCCGATCAACAGATGGAAGGTGTTGCATTTTGGTATGAACGCATGTTACAGTTTCATCGTTTCTGGTCAGTTGATGATTCACAAATTCGTACTGAATATTGCTCATTGCGTTCCCTAATGATGGCGGTGATGAGCCGTCGAAGGGTAAGAAGAAATCACAAATACAGGAAACCGTTGAATATTACGGTGGGGCAGGTGTTCAACCCATCCCCTTGAATACTAATGATATAGTCACGACCATACGAAATCTTCGGGCTTGAGGTATGGAATTCCTTACAATACCAGAAGCTCATTATAAAATTCTAGAAGAAAGTTTAGCTCATTCGCGCATTAAAATCAATGAAAATCTGAAAATTCTGAAAGAATTGAATATATTAATCGATTACGACGAAAAATGAAATATTTAATAGTTACCGTAAATTTTAAAAAGTAGAGCCTTTGTTAGGCGCGCCTGTTTCAATTTCCTTTTCGAATTAAGTGGCGAGTCTTTCATTTAATTTTTTTCTATTCTGTGTGGGCTGCTTTATAGTATATTGATTGCAAATTAATTTTTTGCCTTCCAGCAGCCCCAAAAATGTTTCTCTGCTGTTTTCGTGGATTATTTTTGCAGCTATTTACATCCGGTGCTTTTTACTAAACCCATTTTTTGTTCAATATTCTCAACATCAGCTGATTCTTTACGTGTTTTTTTCTAGGTTTCCTAAACAACGTTCGCAACGGCTCGATTTCTACATTTTCGGTCTCAAAAATATCCGCGCATAGTATTTGATTTTGCTATTTGCTATCACCGAAGGACGAGTTGCTGCCATTATTCATGGCAATATTGAGTTCATCCGGAGTAATGTCAACATCGTCCTCAACACTTTTTTGCTGTTCCTTCCTACGGGATTCCAAAATATTCATCAGCTCTTTATTCTATTTTGGGATTTGTGGTGACATGAAAATAAGACACCAGTGGTGTTGACCAGTCCATCCGAATTCTGGCTGAAGCCCGTGTTATGTTCTACTTTTACGTATTAATATTTTCTTTTACTTAAACTTTATCTATAGAACTTATTAAATTTAAATTCTTGTTCGTGACTCTTTTTCTTATTATTTTCACTTCAAAATTTTTCTTATTATTTTAACTTCAAAAAGCACAAAATGTGCTTTCAAATCAAGCCGCCGAGACGAACTGTTGTTTACATATTTTCATGAAATGTTATATGTAACATTTAATTTGGTGAATTACGCATTAATTTACATAATCCGTGTACGTGAGTTTCGGTCGTGTAAAATTTTGTAATTTTTTGACACATTTTTTTTCGGGAAAAGAGTTTCCCATCTCGTTGTCTTTGGTATTCTGGTGGGGTCATTGTCGGAAATGTTGAACTGCTGCAACTAATTTTGGATAGTATAAAATTTTTATTAAGAGCTTCTACCTGGTTCCGTTACATCCTGGAAAGTTTAAAATTAAGGATATGGTAAGAACACGGAGGTGGTAGTAATTTATATCACATCAGTGGATGAATGTTTATTTCTTAGAAATTAATCGCAACTCGATTGCGCTCACATAATTTTTTAATGAGGTTAAATAAGAACGGCCAACTGATGTAGTTTACCTAAATTGTGTGAGCTCTGATTATAAAAGTGTGCTACATATTTATTCTTTTTTAGGTTTCTACAGAATGCTGAATTTGCAAAAAAGGTAGGTCGGACTTTGATACAAAATTTAGCGTAGGTAGAATATATGCTCAAATATGATGAACATAATAATCATAAATTTGTGCTGATTTCAAATCAATTAACCAAAAGGATTCTGAGGCTTCAGATTTATATGTAAAAATAGACACCTAAGATTGCATATTTAGTATACATATATATTTTTTACAGAAAATATCGGAATAATCCTCATGACATGGAAAAATAGCATGGTGACACGAAATTCAATAGATGGGGTAATCGGGGTTATATTGAATCTTCTGATAGATTCTAAGGCTTATGTTCAGAACCTGACTCCAGCTGATAAGGCTTATGTTCAACCTTGACTCCAGGCTTATGTTCAGAACCTGACTTTGTGACCTCAACAAAGATCACAAATTGTTCCACTTACGTTAGCTATATCTCAGAAACTATAAATGGCAGACAATGAGTATACCAATGGAGATATAATGAGATTTTTTTAAGGTTGAGTGATAACCCTTTTATTGAAGAGACCTAAATTTTTTAGGAAATCACATTTGTATTTTTAGTACTTTTTTCCGTTTTAATTTAATCCACTGTAAAATATGTTATTAACTACACAAACGTTATCTATGTAAATGATTTTTTTCTCTATTTCTTTTCAATTTAATATATATTCGATCTGTATGCTTAAATTGAATGTAATCAAATTGTACTAATTAATTTAGCTTTATGTACATTTCACATAATCAATTTAAGAATATAAACACGTGACTTGCACACACATACCTACAAATGAGCAAACCGGTCAGGTGTCTACTTTTATTATTTGCGAGGATAGTTCACCTCCCAAAGGGATAGGACACTGGCATTGATCCATGCGAATTTTTGGCATACATTTGCAAAAAGGTAAAAGTTTCTTAGGAAAATGGTACAAATTTCACTGTAAATTTGTAGCCACGCCGATGCGTAGCCGCGCACAACGCTGTTTTTGCACTGGTATCAATTCTAAGAGGGTTACAGGTGAAAAACTAGAAAATATATTTCATTTTTAAACTTTCGATAAATGAAATATTATGATTCAGTAAAAAAGGATCCTAAATTAATATTTCATTAAATTTATTTCATTATAATAAACAATAAACCGAATTACAAGTTACTTCTCCGCTATAAAACGATGCTCGGGTAATATATTTCACTGTGATAAATTTGGTGGTGTCATGATATTAAAAATCAATTAAAGGGATCTGTAATTTTAATTAAGATTTTAAAAATTATATATTTCACATTGACTTGGGGGATTGTCAATCTTCCTCGAGATCCTCATTGATTTTCTTAATATAAAGCCTACCACTATTGTATAAGTTTGGTAAAATTGAATAGAAATAGAAACTCGATAACAAATATTTCTACTTTCATATTTTTGCTACTGCAAATCTTCTGTTTTCCAACGAAAATCATCTGCGCGCGAGTCACAATTTTTGTTTCTCAATACAAATATTTGCCAAAGCCATTTCATGGAATCCTTCGAGTTTTGTGCTTTCATATTTTTGCTATTACAAATCTTTTGCTTTCAACGAAAAGCTTTTCTAAAGTCATTTCCGGGAATCCTTTATGCTCTGTGTGTGTATCACAATTTTTGTTTTTCATTACAAATGTTTGCAAAGCCGCTTCTTGGAATCCCTTGAGTTTTGTACTTTCATATTTTTACTATTGCAAATCTTTTGGTTTCCTACGAAAAACATTTTTGCCAATGCCGACTCGATGGAGTTCCTTTAGATTTGTGCTCGCGTATTTACGAAAAAACTTATGTGAAACAATCACATGTGAAAATTATGCAATTATTGATGACAAATACGTAAACGGTCAATTGACCGTTCACGGTAACAGTAGTATAAAACTTGGTGTACAAGAAATTAAATAGTTTTATAATACAAAAATTTTAAAATTTGATAGATCGCGTAAAAATAGTAAAAGTCAAGAAATTTCAAGTTCGTACCTATCAAACTTTATGAGCAGCAGCTATTTAAAATTGCAAAACGGTCAATTGACCGCCGTCGGTTGATCTAGTGTTAATGAGGTTAAATAAGAACGGCCAACTGATGTAGTTTACCTAAATTGTGTGAGCTCTGATTATAAAAGTGTGCTACATATTTATTCTTTTTTAGGATTCTACAGAATGCTGAATTTGCAAAAAAGGTAGGTCGGACTTTGATACAAAGTTTAGCGTAGGTAGAATATATGCTCAAATATGATGAACATAATAATCATAAATTTGTGCTGATTTCAAATCAATTAACCAAAAGGATTCTGAGGCTTCAGATTTATATGTAAAAATAGACACCTAAGATTGCATATTTAGTATACATATATATTTTTTACAGAAAATATCGGAATAATCCTCATGACATGGAAAAATAGCATGGTGGCACGAAATTCAATAGATGGGGTAATCGGGGTTATATTGAATCTTCTGATAGATTCTAAGGCTTATGTTCAGAACCTGACTCCAGCTGATAAGGCTTATGTTCAACCTTGACTCCAGGCTTATGTTCAGAACCTGACTGTGACCTCAACAAAGATCAGAAATTGTTCCACTTACGTTAGCTATATCTCAGAAACTATAAATGGCAGACAATGAGTATACCAATGGAGATATAATGAGATTTTTTTAAGGTTGAGTGATAACCCTTTTATTGAAGAAACCTAAATTTTTTAGGAAATCACATTTGTATTTTTAGTACTTTTTTCCGTTTTAATTTAATCCACTGTAAAATATGTTATTAACTACACAAACGTTATCTATGTAAATGATTTTTTTCTCTATTTCTTTTCAATTTAATATATATTCGATCTGTATGCTTAAATTGAATGTAATCAAATTGTACTAATTAATTTAGCTTTATGTACATTTCACATAATCAATTTAAGAATATAAACACGTGACTTGCACACACATACCTACAAATGAGCAAACCGGTCAGGTGTCTACTTTTATTATTTGCGAGGATAGTTCACCTCCCAAAGGGATAGGACACTGGCATTGATCCATGCGAATTTTTGGCATACATTTGCAAAAAGGTAAAAGTTTCTTAGGAAAATGGTACAAATTTCACTGTAAATTTGTAGCCACGCCGATGCGTAGCCGCGCACAACGCTGTTTTTGCACTGGTATCAATTCTAAGAGGGTTACAGGTGAAAAACTAGAAAATATATTTCATTTTTAAACTTTCGATAAATGAAATATTATGATTCAGTAAAAAAGGATCCTAAATTAATATTTCATTAAATTTATTTCATTATAATAAACAATAAACCGAATTACAAGTTACTTCTCCGCTATAAAACGATGCTCGGGTAATATATTTCACTGTGATAAATTTGGTGGTGTCATGATATTAAAAATCAATTAAAGGGATCTGTAATTTTAATTAAGATTTTAAAAATTATATATTTCACATTGACTTGGGGGATTGTCAATCTTCCTCGAGATCCTCATTGATTTTCTTAATATAAAGCCTACCACTATTGTATAAGTTTGGTAAAATTGAATAGAAATAGAAACTCGATAACAAATATTTCTACTTTCATATTTTTGCTACTGCAAATCTTCTGTTTTCCAACGAAAATCATCTGCGCGCGAGTCACAATTTTTGTTTCTCAATACAAATATTTGCCAAAGCCATTTCATGGAATCCTTCGAGTTTTGTGCTTTCATATTTTTGCTATTACAAATCTTTTGCTTTCAACGAAAAGCTTTTCTAAAGTCATTTCCGGGAATCCTTTATGCTCTGTGTGTGTATCACAATTTTTGTTTTTCATTACAAATGTTTGCAAAGCCGCTTCTTGGAATCCCTTGAGTTTTGTACTTTCATATTTTTACTATTGCAAATCTTTTGGTTTCCTACGAAAAACATTTTTGCCAATGCCGACTCGATGGAGTTCCTTTAGATTTGTGCTCGCGTATTTACGAAAAAACTTATGTGAAACAATCACATGTGAAAATTATGCAATTATTGATGACAAATACGTAAACGGTCAATTGACCGTTCACGGTAACAGTAGTATAAAACTTGGTGTACAAGAAATTAAATAGTTTTATAATACAAAAATTTTAAAATTTGATAGATCGCGTAAAAATAGTAAAAGTCAAGAAATTTCAAGTTCGTACCTATCAAACTTTATGAGCAGCAGCTATTTAAAATTGCAAAACGGTCAATTGACCGCCGTCGGTTGATCTAGTGTTAATGAGGTTAAATAAGAACGGCCAACTGATGTAGTTTACCTAAATTGTGTGAGCTCTGATTATAAAAGTGTGCTACATATTTATTCTTTTTTAGGATTCTACAGAATGCTGAATTTGCAAAAAAGGTAGGTCGGACTTTGATACAAAGTTTAGCGTAGGTAGAATATATGCTCAAATATGATGAACATAATAATCATAAATTTGTGCTGATTTCAAATCAATTAACCAAAAGGATTCTGAGGCTTCAGATTTATATGTAAAAATAGACACCTAAGATTGCATATTTAGTATACATATATATTTTTTACAGAAAATATCGGAATAATCCTCATGACATGGAAAAATAGCATGGTGGCACGAAATTCAATAGATGGGGTAATCGGGGTTATATTGAATCTTCTGATAGATTCTAAGGCTTATGTTCAGAACCTGACTCCAGCTGATAAGGCTTATGTTCAACCTTGACTCCAGGCTTATGTTCAGAACCTGACTGTGATCTCAACAAAGATCAGAAATTGTTCCACTTACGTTAGCTATATCTCAGAAACTATAAATGGCAGACAATGAGTATACCAATGGAGATATAATGAGATTTTTTTAAGGTTGAGTGATAACCCTTTTATTGAAGAAACCTAAATTTTTTAGGAAATCACATTTGTATTTTTAGTACTTTTTTCCGTTTTAATTTAATCCACTGTAAAATATGTTATTAACTACACAAACGTTATCTATGTAAATGATTTTTTTCTCTATTTCTTTTCAATTTAATATATATTCGATCTGTATGCTTAAATTGAATGTAATCAAATTGTACTAATTAATTTAGCTTTATGTACATTTCACATAATCAATTTAAGAATATAAACACGTGACTTGCACACACATACCTACAAATGAGCAAACCGGTCAGGTGTCTACTTTTATTATTTGCGAGGATAGTTCACCTCTAGAGTTGTGTAGTTCCGGACATGTATAGTTCCTGGATATGTCTCCGATCCCGGAGATGTTTGTAATAGTTCCGACTAAACCTCTCCGAGTAGTTCCGACCTATTCATATTCAATTATAAAAGACCACAATTGAATTGGAGTAGCTGTGTCTATCTGCCTCTCTCTCGCTTATTGGCATTACCATAATAAGGACAGAAAAAAATAGTTACTATTTCAGAGTTGAAAAAATTCAGAAATCAACAAAGCTTTTTTAATTACATTGGTATAATTTTTGCTGGTTTATGAGTGGTTGCGGGCGTCTCACTGATATAAGGCAAATCTAATGATTACCCAAAATGGTGAAGTGATGCATGTGTAACAACGGAGGTTAGTTGTGAAATTAAACAGTTCCCGAGGTTAAATCGTTCCAAGGAACGAAATAGTTCACTAAAAGTAAACATGTCCTCGGAACTATTCATTCGGATAGTTCCGGATAGAATTTAATAGTTCCAGACCGAAACATATCCGGAGATGATTATAAATACGAATTAAGCCTATCTTTGATTTTATTTTCGAAATCCTTTCAAATCCTTAATTTAAGATTTTCCAAAAAGGTTCTATGTAATGAGATTTTTTATGAACATTATTATAAATATTTAGAGAACACCTAAAGCAATAAGTTTAATAGGTGAGCGTACACATATTATCAAGCCATAAGTAATAATATTCATTTCTTAATTTATTGATAAATTACTTATTATAATTTATTATATTTACTATTTATAAAAAATTATTGTTTATAAATATGTATTACTATAAATAATAAAAAATATTATAGGTAATAGTGTCTTTTAATAAATGAGATATTATTATTATTAATTTCGGATCCTCTTTTTTATTGCATATTGTTTAAGATACTAAGGGTTAAAAATGAAAACATATATTAAATGCAATATGTTGAATGTGTTAGGTTTTCATAAATCGAATAATTTTCAAGTGCATGGATAACGGTATGGAGAAACCGAATTTTTGAAGTGAAGCAATTATTTGAATTTACGCATGTTCTGATAACCGATCTTCTGAACCGATCTAACTGATCAACCGTTTCCTTGATTTTTGGTTTCCTTGAATTTGAAAAAAGAATATATAAAAAATATACAAAAATACATGAAATATATCAAAAATAATACATAAAAAGAGGATTTTATTGCACTTTTTTCGTAATTACTGAAAACATAGTAGAGATACAAAATACATCACAAAGAATTTTTTATATACGCGGCTATGATTTAATATTTAAGCTAATTTTCTCTCGCCTGTTATGTTCAATGATACAATAAAGTTATCGCAAGTTAATGGCAATGCGAAGGAAATCCAGTGTGCTGTGGGAGCACTTCGAAAAGGCAGAAAATCGAAGAGAAAAATGTAAATATTGCTCTGAATGTATTTCTTTTTCTGCCGGTACGTTAGGAAACCTAAGCAGCCACCTAAATAGGAGGCATCCCACAGTAAGTTTTTTCTTTTTGCAATTCACATGTTATAAAATATTTAATCAAATAAAACATAATGAAAATTTTTTCCTTGCGCCCACCAATATAAAACCTAAATTTCGATCCATTACTGTTCTGCTTGAAAATTATAAAACACATCACAAATAGTTCCGGACATATCCGGAACAAATGTCAAATAAAATGTTCCGGAGTAGTTAAATTAAATAAATAGTTCCATATCCATGAAACAAATGTCAAAGAAACAGTTCCGGACATGTCCCGGACAAATGTCAAGTAAACAGTTCCGGACATGTGTCCGGAACTAGTTCCGAAGAATAAAGGAATCGTTCCATGTCCGTTCCCTTTCCGGAACTATTTAGCCCAACTCTATTCACCTCCCAAAGGGATAGGACACTGGCATTGATCCATGCGAATTTTTGGCATACATTTGCAAAAAGGTAAAAGTTTCTTAGGAAAATGGTACAAATTTCACTGTAAATTTGTAGCCACGCCGATGCGTAGCCGCGCACAACGCTGTTTTTGCACTGGTATCAATTCTAAGAGGGTTACAGGTGAAAAACTAGAAAATATATTTCGTTTTTAATCTTTCGTAAATGAAATATTATGATTCAGTAAAAAAGGAACCTAAATTAATATTTCATTAAATTTATTTCATTATAATAAACAATAAACCGAATTACAAGTTACTTATCCGCTATAAAACGATGCTCGGGTAATATATTTCACTGTGATAAATTTGGTGGTGTCTTGATATTAAAAATCAATTAAAGGGATCTGTAATTTTAATTAAGATTTTAAAAATTATATATTTCACATTGACTTGGGGGATTGTCAATCTTCCTCGAGATCCTCATTGATTTTCTTAATATAAAGCCTACCACTATTGTATAAGTTTGGTAAAATTGAATAGAAATAGAAACTCGATAACAAATATGGTGTTATACTCGTTAGCAAACGCAAAACAGACAAGAACAACAGCGGACGAGTTCTCACACAATGTGTTCATGAGTTCAACAAATTATGAAAGATGGCAATTAACGAATTTATTATTTACAGCAACGAATGTCCTCTCTATTTATCACTGCTTTTTTGGGAAAGTCCGCCAACTTGTATTTAGAAACATTCAAATATTAGATAAAAGCAATGTCATATATACATATATACAACTAAGCAAGTAACCAGAACGCCTGAAATACCGTTTGAAAAATCTTTCGGCTAATCTTAGTAAAAGATAACATTAACTATTTTGCGAGTTTCATAGTCATTTTTTATTATCATGATAATTAAAACAAAATATACTTTTTACTGCAAAAAGTGAATATTTTTCTGCAAAAAAATTATATTTACGAGTGTATTATATAGGGTGAGGATTGTGATCCTTGCTGCGACCGAAAGCCGCCATATTTGAATAGTATATAGCGGGTATTGATTAGCGAAAACTTTGGTACATCAATGTATTTTGGAGAAGAAAGGCATTAAAAGGAAAATATGTACTTAATTTAACAAATATTACTCGAGCTCTTAAACTATAAATACCTCGACAAAAAGGTACATTAGCCAATAAAAATCGCTGAAACGGTATATCAGATGTCCTGATACCTTACTAGGTTGTAGAGATCTAATATTGCGTTCATCTGATATTTGGGTACTTCTAAATCCAAGATGGAGGCATTCCCCAAAATAATTTTCATCTTACTGTTTCTACGGATGAAATTTGGGGGTAAAGAAATTCAAAAGTATCAACGTTTGGATTGTATCCCATACATGTTCCCCTTCCTTAAGTATGGCGTAAAATGACATGTGTCTATAGACTCATGCATATCATATATATTCGTTTTTCAACACATTTAAGCCCTATTTTCCGAACTAAATATAGTACCTCATATGGTGCTTCTTGAAAGCAGCTTCGGTTTTGGCTTAGGTTTTTAAAGACGATGTCAAGTATACCCTAACATAAATTAATTTTAATTTGAGAAACAGCTTTGTAATGTTTAAAATTTATATTTTAATTGAAACTATTTAAATTAAAGATAAACAGATAAAAATAATTAAAATTCAAACCATACCCAATAGTGTATAGATTTATATTTTAATAATTGACAAAAATCAACAGCAACATATCCAAAGTCCAAAACCTAAATAGTAAACAGCAACGGGTATTTGTCTTTATATCCCACCATGTGATATTCTCGTGTTCAATATTTCTCCTTTTTTCTGAAACTAACTGCAGGAAGAGACAAAAATATATAGCACAGATGTTCGAGAATAGACCAGAGTTTCTGCCAAACTGCCAAAACTAGATATATATTTGGTTTTGGTTTAAATTCACAATTCCATGGAATTTTATGGTTTTGGGTGTGAAAAACAATATCTAAAACCGCTAAAAATGCATCGCAATTTTCTAGATAACATGCATCTTACCCACCGTTTCGCTGTAGGAAGAGTGTCTTTTTGAACTCTTAAGTTTACAAATTTGTTAAGAACGTGTATCTACCGTGTAATATGGCATTCGGAGTGACCTAACTGACGTAATTTATGACATTTTCGTAATATATTCGTAACTTAGAGCAAAATTACGAAAAATTATATAACATAGCTATGCAATTATTGTCATATAAATCACAATTTATCATAAATCTATCCATAAATTACATAGCAAATAGTCTGCTGCTCTGAATTTTGTGCTAAATTCGTATAGTACGGTTGCTGTCGTTGCTTTTCATGACTTCATTGACATTTGGTGTGAAATTAGTTGTGTTAAATTTCTGGAAAAGTAAATGGAATGAAAATTTTGAATTTCAGAAAAATTTATTGAAAAATGAATGAAATTATAAAATTTTAAGGAGAAAACCTCGGCTTTGCGGGGTGAGGTAAACAATCCGCATATTCTAGGTAATAAATTTGGGCAAATTAGAGAGCCTCGGTCACAATTTCACACCGGTAGATGCGCTTTCAAAGATTCACAGCAATGGAACAATAATGCAAAACAGTCAGAATGAATTAAGTTCACCCACTCCACTGATTTATATCTAAATAACATAATTACAATTTTCCTTAAAAAGTCACTACGAACACGGCATAAAACAAGATTTGGATAGGCTCGCTAGCCTACATACACTTGCAGTCCCATACGCAATCAAAAAACGCACTTTTAATCTGAATTTCTTCTGTACTTCCGACGAGAGATAAACTGACAGCTTTATGTCTGATCTCTAGCAAAAATTTTCACAGGGGCCAACTTCAAGCAACAAATTTGTTAAGCAGAATTGAAATATAATTTGCTAACATCCTGTCGTGTAGAGGGTTTTGTGTTCAGCAGAGGTAACGAGATAGGAAACTCCTTTAACTACAACTCTGATTTAAAGTAGTGCTCGTGAGATTAAGACCCTGACTCATGATTTCGTCCGTGAAAATTTTATGTTTAAGACCCTGACTAAGGATTTTTCTTAGAAATTCAAGCATAAGACCCGGCCATTACACCTTTTTAGACCCCGAATGACAATCCATTTTATAAGTTCACCAGCTATGTTTTGATGTGCCAACGTAGTTATTGGTTTATAGAATTCAATTATTTTTCATGTACACTTTTTTGATTTAAGATGCGTAGTCTACATGTTCATGATTAATTTGATAACTAAAATATTTGTATAAATTGTTATAACTAATATTTGTATAAAATAACTAATTATTATAATAACTAATTATGGTAACTAAGTATTTGTATAAAATATTTATATAAAACAAATAAATATATTTATTTCATATCCATAAAAACATAAATTAAACTCAATTTTATGAAATATTTTAATGTATAACAAATTCGATTGACTTCGTTAATAGAATACTCAAATCATTTAAGCCAATTTTTGGACCCCAGAATCTAAAAATAACCTAAAAATAAAATTAGATCAAATAATTTATTTGAAAAAAATTCTTTACATTAATTTATTAACGACTCTGCTACCATTACTTTGAAGCCAAATGTTAGCTGCACTAGTTCATGTAAAATATAAAAGATTTTACTTGAGTATATCAATACACAAATATGACTATTTTTAGTTTCAAATAAAATTGTATTAATATTAATAAGTTCCTTTCTTCGTCGTAATACATTTAATATAACTTTTGAGCTTCTGGTGCTGATATTAATAACCGCACCTACACGGTATTATTTATTTATTATCATCAAGAGAAACTCTTGAAAAATCAAATGTGTAAAACATGTGGAATTGGCATACCCTAATTATTTCTTCACCTCTGTCATAAATTCGATGATTTTAGTGTTGCCAGCATTTGCGGCGCTTACTACTTAATGGGCCATTTTGCTGCCAGTATTCAGTCTTCAGTAATAAGTATTATATTCAAGTTTTTTGTTAATTATTAAAAATATTAATAAAATAATATATTACTATTGCTGCGTATACATCGAACAACTATCAAGTTTACCAAATTTCATAATTTTTGGTACTGCATACAAAAATTTGAACTCATTTTGGATTGAAATTTCAAACGCTTCTATGATTTCTATGCTATATTATCATGGTTTCTATCTAAACCATTTATTTTCAGATTATTTCAATTGTGACATTAAGGATGCTCATAAAATGTTTGCATTTACTTTAGTCCATTTTGTCCATTTCAATCTGTTTTAGTTCCATTTATGAATTTATTTTGCACCGCTGTGATAATTTCTCAAACAATTTTTTCACCACACAATAAAATATTTGTAATTTCAAAAAAATTTTAAATTTAAATAAATTTAAGCAAAAAATAAGAATGCCGGACCTGCGAACATGCTGCCAGGATGGGTATATGGGTGTTATAGGCCTACTGGGGAACCGGACATCCAAAATAAACCGGTAACGCGCCAATGTGCATACCTCATGGAAGTGGAAGTGCGCACAACCCTCTGATGGAAATTTTTGGAAATTTTATGTTTTCATTTGTTTATTATAGGAAATAAAGGAATAATTTGTTTTGTATTTACGTAAAATAAAACATAAAAGCACTTTTTATTAAAATATTAACTATTATAATTATAATAAATTAACAATTTAACTATCAAGAATTACAAATTTCAAAGATATAAACATTTTCAAAACGATCAAGTTTTGCAAATATAAACCAATACTTCAGTAAAAATTGTCATAATTTTAGTACGATGATATCACACAAACTTTCGTCGATCGAACAAATTATAAGAGATTCATTCTACCTGGTTTCAAACAACTTTCAAAGGAGGTTCTCTCAGCGAAATTACCATCAACTAAATTATATTTTATCGATCATATAGTCTGTAATCAGCCCGATCAACAGATGGAAGGTGTTGCATTTTGGTATGAACGCATGTTACAGTTTCATCGTTTCTGGTCAGTTGATGATTCACAAATTCGTACTGAATATTCCTCATTGCGTTCCCTAGTGATGGCGGTGATGAGCCGTCGAAGGGTAAGAAGAAATCACAAATACAGGAAACCGTTGAATATTACGGTGGGGCAGGTGTTCAACCCATCCCCTTGAATACTAATGATATAGTCACGACCATACGAAATCTTCGGGCTTGAGGTATGGAATTCCTTACAATACCAGAAGCTCATTATAAAATTCTAGAAGAAAGTTTAGCTCATTCGCGCATTAAAATCAATGAAAATCTGAAAATTCTGAAAGAATTGAATATATTAATCGATTACGACGAAAAATGAAATATTTAATAGATACCGTAAATTTTAAAAAGTAGAGCCTTTGTTAGGCGCGCCTGTTTCAATTTCCTTTTCGAATTAAGTGGCGAGTCTTTCATTTAATTTTTTTCTATTCTGTGTGGGCTGCTTTATAGTATATTGATTGCAAATTAATTTTTTGCCTTCCAGCAGCCCCAAAAATGTTTCTCTGCTGTTTTCGTGGATTATTTTTGCAGCTATTTACATCCGGTGCTTTTTACTAAACCCATTTTTTGTTCAATATTCTCAACATCAGCTGATTCTTTACGTGTTTTTTTCTAGGTTCCCTAAACAACGTTCGCAACGGCTCGATTTCTACATTTTCGGTCTCAAAAATATCCGCGCATAGTATTTGATTTTGCTGTTTGCTATCACCGAAGGACGAGTTGCTGCCATTATTCATGGCAATATTGAGTTCATCCGGAGTAATGTCAACATCGTCCTCAACACTTTTTTGCTGTTCCTTCCTACGGGATTCCAAAATATTCATCAGCTCTTTATTCTATTTTGGGATTTGTGGTGACATGAAAATAAGACACCAGTGGTGTTGACCAGTCCATCCGAATTCTGGCTGAAGCCCGTGTTATGTTCTACTTTTACGTATTAATATTTTCTTTTACTTAAACTTTATCTATAGAACTTATTAAATTTAAATTGTTGTTCGTGACTCTTTTTCTTATTATTTTCACTTCAAAATTTTTCTTATTATTTTAACTTCAAAAAGCACAAAATGTGCTTTCAAATCAAGCCGCCGAAACGAACTGTTGTTTACATATTTTCATGAAATGTTATATGTAACATTTAATTTGGTGAATTACGCATTAATTTACATAACCCGTGTACGTGAGTTTCGGTCGTGTAAAATTTTGTAATTTTTTGACACATTTTTTTTCGGGAAAAGAGTTTCCCATCTCGTTGTCTTTGGCATTCTGGTGGGGTCAATGTCGGAAGTGTTGAACTGCTGCAACTAATTTTGGATAGTATAAAATTTTTATTAAGAGCTTCTACTTGGTTCCGTTACATCCTGGAAAGTTTAAAATTAAGGATATGGTAAGAACATGGAGGTGGTAGTAATTTATATCACATCAGTGGATGAATGTTTATTTCTTAGAAATTAATCGCAACTCGATTGCGCTCACATAATTTTTTAATGAGGTTATATAAGAACGGCCAACTGATGTAGTTTACCTAAATTGTGTGAGCTCTGATTATAAAAGTGTGCTACATATTTATTCTTTTTTAGGATTCTACAGAATGCTGAATTTGCAAAAAAGGTAGGTCGGACTTTGATACAAAGTTTAGCGTAGGTAGAATATATGCTCAAATATGATGAACATAATAATCATAAATTTGTGCTGATTTCAAATCAATTAACCAAAAGGATTCTGAGGCTTCAGATTTATATGTAAAAATAGACACCTAAGATTGCATATTTAGTATACATATATATTTTTTACAGAAAATATCGGAATAATCCTCATGACATGGAAAAATAGCATGGTGGCACGAAATTCAATAGATGGGGTAATCGGGGTTATATTGAATCTTCTGATAGATTCTAATACCCTTATTCACAAAGTCACCGGGTGAGTTAAGACGACGTCGTCTTAAAAGTCACTTTTCGAGAGACGTCGTATTCACAAAGTCACATTTTGAGCGGGTGACCCTATTTTACGTCGTTCTCACTGCTGAACGTAGTATTTTTGTTGTTATTTAAAGATGGTGGAATTTTCGGTGTTGGTACACGAAATTTTACTTTTGTGGCTGTGTTCAATAATAAATTTCTTTAAAAAAATTGCACCACGTTCAAAAATTTTTGATTTTTTGGGCAATATTAGACCAATAAATGCTGAAAAAGCAAAGAATAGTTGAAAGAAAATGTTATAACAACATTTATTTTGTTTTTTTATAACATTTTTTGCTTTTTTGTTTGAACAATAATGACAAGCATAATTTTTAGTGTTAGAGGTTATGCAACCGTGCAAATTTGTATAAATGCAAACATTTATTGGAAATTTCTCAATATTGAGTCTCAATTCATATAGAAGTAATTACGAATGAACTAAAATACGAAAATTCACTGACAATATCGATAGGTTGTACCCAAAAATATTAGCGGTTTTATATTTCTTTTATGAATGCGTCTTAGCGATGTCTTGAGTGTATTTTCGTATTTCAATTTACTCATAGGCCCTTTTGTATAAATATGTTTATGTAAAGCGTACAAAGGATAAGTTCTGATCTTCCGTCGGTAATGCACATTGGTAAAATGATAACACTCAAAATTTTCAAATATTTGTGGAGCTTCACAACTAGTATACTTCGTCTGACGGTGTGGAACCATCGGTAGTTCTAATATGTTCCTAATTCTTAGTGAAGAAGTATACTTTAAAGTGTAAACTTGAGAAGAGATTTGATAACAATATACAATGTAAAAAATAGCGAAGCAAACAAGCACCGCCAGAGGAATAAACTGGTATCGAACCCGCCAATCATATAAATAGGAAATTGTAATGTGTGGAACGATCTTAGGAGATTTATAATTTATCTTCGAAAAATCGCCACATTGCCCATATCAATAGTATGATAGTGAAATACAATGATTGTGAAAACAATTAAAATTTCAAATGTTTTTTCATTTGGTTGCGTATAACAAATATATTAAAAATACAAGGATATAATTATAGTTTTAAAAATGAAAATTCATTTTTAAAAACCAAAACAGCAAATTTTTGTTGAGAGACGACACCTAATTTGGTGTCGTCTTATTTGAGACGACGCGTCGTCAATTATTGACTTTGTGAATACCGATTTCTTACGTTATTGACGACGACGTCGACAGCTGATGCATTTTGCTCATATTGAGAGACGGCGTCGACTTTGTGAATACCACCCGTCGTCTTAAGACGACGACGACGCATAAAAGTGACTTTGTGAATAAGGGTATAAGGCTTATGTTCAGAACCTGACTCCAGCTGATAAGGCTTATGTTCAACCTTGACTCCAGGCTTATGTTCAGAACCTGACTGTGACCTCAACAAAGATCAGAAATTGTTCCACTTACGTTAGCTATATCTCAGAAACTATAAATGGCAGACAATGAGTATACCAATGGAGATATAATGAGATTTTTTTAAGGTTGAGTGATAACCCTTTTATTGAAGAAACCTAAATTTTTTAGGAAATCACATTTGTATTTTTAGTACTTTTTTCCGTTTTAATTTATTCCACTGTAAAATATGTTATTAACTACACAAACGTTATCTATGTAAATGATTTTTTTCTCTATTTCTTTTCAATTTAATATATATTCGATCTGTATGCTTAAATTGAATGTAATCAAATTGTACTAATTAATTTAGCTTTATGTACATTTCACATAATCAATTTAAGAATATAAACACGTGACTTGCACACACATACCTACAAATGAGCAAACCGGTCAGGTGTCTACTTTTATTATTTGCGAGGATAGTTCACCTCCCAAAGGGATAGGACACTGGCATTGATCCATGCGAATTTTTGGCATACATTTGCAAAAAGGTAAAAGTTTCTTAGGAAAATGGTACAAATTTCACTGTAAATTTGTAGCCGCGCACAACGCTGTTTTTGCACTGGTATCAATTCTAAGAGGGTTACAGGTGAAAAACTAGAAAATATATTTCATTTTTAATCTTTCGATAAATGAAATATTATGATTCAGTAAAAAAGGATCCTAAATTAATATTTCATTAAATTTATTTCATTATAATAAACAATAAACCGAATTACAAGTTACTTCTCCGCTATAAAACGATGCTCGGGTAATATATTTCACTGTGATAAATTTGGTGGTGTCTTGATATTAAAAATCAATTAAAGGGATCTGTAATTTTAATTAAGATTTTAAAAATTATATATTTCACATTGACTTGGGGGATTGTCAATCTTCGGAGATCCTCATTGATTTTCTTAATATAAAGCCTACCACTATTGTATAAGTTTGGTAAAATTGAATAGAAATAGAAACTCGATAACAAATATGGTGTTATACTCGTTAGCAAACGCAAAACAGACAAGAACAACAGCGGACGAGTTCTCACACAATGTGTTCATGAGTTCAACAAATTATGAAAGATGGCAATTAACGAATTTATTATTTACAGCAACGAATGTCCTCTCTATTTATCACTGCTTTTTTGGGAAAGTCCGCCAACTTGTATTTAGAAACATTCAAATATTAGATAAAAGCAATGTCATATATACATATATACAACTAAGCAAGTAACCAGAACGCTTGAAATACCGTTTGAAAAATCTTTCGGCTAATCTTAGTAAAAGATAACATTAACTATTTTGCGAGTTTCATAGTCATTTTTTATTATCATGAAAATTAAAACAAAATATACTTTTTACTGCAAAAAGTGAATATTTTTCTGCAAAAAAATTATATTTACGAGTGTATTATATAGGGTGAGGATTGTGATCCTTGCTGCGACCGAAAGCCGCCATATTTGAATAGTATATAGCGGGTATTGATTAGCGAAAACTTTGGTACATCAATGTATTTTGGAGAAGAAAGGCATTAAAAGGAAAATATGTACTTAATTTAACAAATATTACTCGAGCTCTTAAACTATAAATACCTCGACAAAAAAGTACATTAGCCAATAAAAATCGCTGAAACGGTATATCAGATGTCCTGATACCTTACTAGGTTGTAGAGATCTAATATTGCGTTCATCTGATATTTGGGTACTTCTAAATCCAAGATGGAGGCATTCCCCAAAATAATTTTCATCTTACTGTTTCTACGGATGAAATTTGGGGGTAAAGAAATTCAAAAGTATCAACGTTTGGATTGTATCCCATACATGTTCCCCTTCCTTAACTATGGCGTAAAATGACATGTGTCTATAGACTCATGCATATCATATATATTCGTTTTTCAACACATTTAAGCCCTATTTTCCGAACTAAATATAGTACCTCATATGGTGCTTCTTGAAAGCAGCTTCGGTTTTGGCTTAGGTTTTTAAAGACGATGTCAAGTGTACCCTAACATAAATTAATTTTAATTTGAGAAACAGCTTTGTAATGTTTAAAATTTATATTTTAATTGAAACTATTTAAATTAAAGATAAACAGATAATAATACTTAAAATTCAAACCATACCCAATAGTGTATAGATTTATATTTTAATAATTGACAAAAATCAACAGCAACATATCCAAAGTCCAAAACCTAAATAGTAAACAGCAACGGGTATTTGTCTTTATATCCCACCATGTGATATTCTCGTGTTCAATATTTCTCCTTTTTTCTGAAACTAACTGCAGGAAGAGGCAAAAATATATAGCACAGATGTTCGAGAATAGACCAGAGTTTCTGCCAAACTGCCAAAACTAGATATATATTTGGTTTTGGTTTAAATTCACAATTCCATGGAATTTTATGGTTTTGCGTGTGAAAAACAATATCTAAAACCGCTAAAAATTCATCGCAATTTTCTAGATAACATGCATCTTACCCACCGTTTCGCTGTAGGAAGAGTGTCTTTTTGAACTCTTAAGTTTACAAATTTGTTAAGAACGTGTATCTACCGTGTAATATGGCATTCGGAGTGACCTAACTGACGTAATTTATGACATTTTCGTAATATATTCGTAACTTAGAGCAAAATTACGAAAAATTATATAACATAGCTATGCAATTATTGTCATATAAATCACAATTTATCATAAATCTATCCATAAATTAAATAGTCTGCTGCTCTGAATTTTGTGCTAAATTCGTATAGTACGGTTGCTGTCGTTGCTTTTCATGACTTCATTGACATTTGGTGTGAAATTAGTTGTGTTAAATTTCTGGAAAAGTAAATGGAATGAAAATTTTGAATTTCAGAAAAATTTATTGAAAAATGAATGAAATTATAAAATTTTAAGGAGGAAACCTCGGCTTTGCGGGGTGAGGTAAACAATCCGCATATTCTAGGTAATAAATTTGGGCAAATTAGAGAGCCTCGGTCACAATTTCACACCGGTAGATGCGCTTTCAAAGATTCACAGCAATGGAATAATAATGCAAAACAGTCAGAATGAATTAAGTTCACCCACTCCACTGATTTATATCTAAATAACATAATTACAATTTTCCTTAAAAAGTCACTACGAACACGGCATAAAACAAGATTTGGATAGGCTCGCTAGCCTACATACACTTGCAGTCCCATACGCAATCAAAAAACGCACTTTTAATCTGAATTTCTTCTGTACTTCCGACGAGAGATAAACTGACAGCTTTATGTCTGGTCTCTAGCAAAAATTTTCACAGGGGCCAACTTCAAGCAACAAATTTGTTAAGCAGAATTGAAATATAATTTGCTAACATCCTGTCGTGTAGAGGGTTTTGTGTTCAGCAGAGGTAACGAGATAGGAAACTCCTTTAACTACAACTCTGATTTAAAGTAGTGCTAGTGAGATTAAGACCCTGACTCATGATTTCGTCCGTGAAAATTTTATGTTTAAGACCCTGACTATGGATTTTTCTTAGAAATTCAAGCATAAGACCCGGCCATTACACCTTTTTAGATCCCGAATGACAATCCATTTTATAAGTTCACCAGCTATGTTTTGATGTGCCAACGTAGTTATTGGTTTATAGAATTCAATTATTTTTCATGTACACTTTTTTGATTTAAGATGCGTAGTCTACATGTGCATGATTAATTTGATAACTAAAATATTTGTATAAATTGTTATAACTAATATTTGTATAAAATAACTAATTATTATAATAACTAATTATGGTAACTAAGCATTTGTATAAAATATTTATATAAAACAAATAAATATATTTATTTCATATCCATAAAAACATAAATTAAACTCAATTTTATGAAATATTTTAATGTATAACAAATTCGATTGACTTCGTTAATAGAATACTCAAATCATTTAAGCCAATTTTTGGACCCCAGAATCTAAAAATAACCTAAAAATAAAATTAGATCAAATAATTTATTTGAAAAAATTCTTTACATTAATTTATTAACGACTCTGCTACCATTACTTTGAAGCCAAATGTTAGCTGCACTAGTTCATGTAAAATATAAAAGATTTTACTTGAGTATATCAATATACAAATATGACTATTTTTAGTTTCAAATAAAATTGTATTAATATTAATAAGTTCCTTTCTTCGTCGTAATTCATTTAATATAACTTTTGAGCTTCTGGTGCTGATATTAATAACCGCACCTACACGGTATTATTTATTTATTATCATCAAGAGAAACTCTTGAAAAATCAAATGTGTAAAACATGTGGAATTGGCATACCCTAATTATTTCTTCACCTCTGTCATAAATTCGATGATTTTAGTGTTGCCAGCATTTGCGGCGCTTACTACTTAATGGGCCATTTTGCTGCCAGTATTCAGTATTCAGTAATAAGTATTATATTCAAGTTTTTTGTTAATTATTAAAAATATTAATAAAATAATATATTACTATTGCTGCGTATACATCGAACAACTATCAAGTTTACCAAATTTCATAATTTTTGGTACTGCATACAAAAATTTGAACTCATTTTGGATTGAAATTTCAAACGCTTCTATGATTTCTATGCTATATTATCATGGTTTCTAGCTAAACCATTTATTTTCAGATTATTTCAATTGTGACATTAAGGATGCTCATAAAATGTTTGCATTTACTTTAGTCCATTTTGTCCATTTCAATCTATTTTAGTTCCATTTATGAATTTATTTTGCACCGCTGTGATAATTTCTCAAACAATTTTTTCACCACACAATAAAATATTTGTAATTTCAAAAAAATTTTAAATTTAAATAAATTTAAGCAAAAAATAAGAATGCCGGACCTGCGAACATGCTGCCAGGATGGGTATATGGGTGTTATAGGCCTACTGGGGAACCGGACATCCAAAATAAACCGGTAACGCGCCAATGTGCATACCTCATGGAAGTGGAAGTGCGCACAACCCTCTGATGGAAATTTTTGGAAATTTTATGTTTTCATTTGTTTATTATAGGAAATAAAGGAATAATTTGTTTTGTATTTACGTAAAATAAAACATAAAAGCACTTTTTATTAAAATATTAACTATTATAATTATAATAAATTAACAATTTAACTATCAAGAATTACAAATTTCAAAGATATAAACATTTTCAAAACGATCAAGTTTTGCAAATATAAACCAATACTTCAGTAAAAATTGTCATAATTTTAGTACGATGATATCACACAAACTTTCGTCGATCGAACAAATTATAAGAGATTCATTCTACCTGGTTTCAAACAACTTTCAAAGGAGGTTCTCTCAGCGAAATTACCATCAACTAAATTAGATTTTATCGATCATATAGTCGGTAATCAGCCCGATCAACAGATGGAAGGTGTTGCATTTTGGTATGAACGCATGTTACAGTTTCATCGTTTCTGGTCAGTTGATGATTCACAAATTCGTACTGAATATTCCTCATTGCGTTCCCTAGTGATGGCGGTGATGAGCCGTCGAAGGGTAAGAATAAATCACAAATACAGGAAACCGTTGAATATTACGGTGGGGCAGGTGTTCAACCCATCCCCTTGAATACTAATGATATAGTCACGACCATACGAAATCTTCGGGCTTGAGGTATGGAATTCCTTACAATACCAGAAGCTCATTATAAAATTCTAGAAGAAAGTTTAGCTCATTCGCGCATTAAAATCAATGAAAATCTGAAAATTCTGAAAGAATTGATTATATTAATCGATTACGACGAAAAATGAAATATTTAATAGTTACCGTAAATTTTAAAAAGTAGAGCCTTTGTTAGGCGCGCCTGTTTCAATTTCCTTTTCGAATTAAGTGGCGAGTCTTTCATTTAATTTTTTTCTATTCTGTGTGGGCTGCTTTATAGTATATTGATTGCAAATTAATTTTTTGCCTTCCAGCAGCCCCAAAAATGTTTCTCTGCTGTTTTCGTGGATTATTTTTGCAGCTATTTACATCCGGTGCTTTTTACTAAACCCATTTTTTGTTCAATATTCTCAACATCAGCTGATTCTTTACGTGTTTTTTTCTAGGTTCCCTAAACAACGTTCGCAACGGCTCGATTTCTACATTTTCGGTCTCAAAAATATCCGCGCATAGTATTTGATTTTGCTGTTTGCTATCACCGAAGGACGAGTTGCTGCCATTATTCATGGCAATATTGAGTTCATCCGGAGTAATGTCAACATCGTCCTCAACACTTTTTTGCTGTTCCTTCCTACGGGATTCCAAAATGTTCATCAGCTCTTTATTCTATTTTGGGATTTGTGGTGACATGAAAATAAGACACCAGTGGTGTTGACCAGTCCATCCGAATTCTGGCTGAAGCCCGTGTTATGTTCTACTTTTACGTATTAATATTTTCTTTTACTTAAACTTTATCTATAGAACTTATTAAATTTAAATTCTTGTTCGTGACTCTTTTTCTTATTATTTTCACTTCAAAATTTTTCTTATTATTTTAACTTCAAAAAGCACAAAATGTGCTTTCAAATCAAGCCGCCGAAACGAACTGTTGTTTACATATTTTCATGAAATGTTATATGTAACATTTAATTTGGTGAATTACGCATTAATTTACATAACCCGTGTACGTGAGTTTCGGTCGTGTAAAATTTTGTAATTTTTTGACACATTTTTTTTTCGGGAAAAGAGTTTCCCATCTCGTTGTCTTTGGTATTCTGGTGGGGTCATTGTCGGAAGTGTTGAACTGCTGCAACTAATTTTGGATAGTATAAAATTTTTATTAAGAGCTTCTACTTGGTTCCGTTACATCCTGGAAAGTTTAAAATTAAGGATATGGTAAGAACATGGAGGTGGTAGTAATTTATATCACATCAGTGGATGAATGTTTATTTCTTAGAAATTAATCGCAACTCGATTGCGCTCACATAATTTTTTAACACTAGGGGTACCGGAAAAAAAATTTCCTTATTTTGACCGTGAGCGGTCAATTGACCGCAAAGAGAATAACGTATTATTTTGACTTAAAAAGCAAAAAAAAAAGCCGAAGAGAATAATAAGAGCTCTTTTCAGGAATTATTATCTCATTTATTGTTCACATTTTTTAAAAATTTTAAAGTTGCTTTCACATTGTCCGCACATTAATTTTTTGCAATATCCGCAACAGGTTCTCGTCTTTTTGCTGTTGCAAAATCCTATTTGACACTGTTTTCTTTTCAATTGATTTTCAATTGAAGCAGGTCCATTGCTTGGTCCAGCTTTATTCAAAATATATAGAGCCGACAACTCCTCAGACACCTTGAGAATAAAAGCCCTCCGAGATATTTTGCTCTTGTAGATTATTTTGTGTATTGTATGAGCGTTTATCATTGCCAAATCTAGTATGTTGAAGAATACATGCATTGTCCAGCGCCGCGTCATTGACCGAACACTATACTTCCGTGCCATTTGGTCAATACTATCCACACCAAACTTTGTGTTATTATAGTACGTAATGGTTTCTGGTTTTTTTTAATTGTATTATCGATAATGACGCCTTTGTGCATGCTGCTTAGAATTAAGACGTTTTTGCGAGCTTTTGTCTGATATGATGTCAACGTTATGTTATCGGTTTTATAAATAACGGAGCTATATAAAGCAGCTTTCGTTTTTTTTAAAGATTGAGGAATTTCTTTTCTGCTTTGCTTTATAGTCCCAACTATCGAGGTCTTTCTTTTTTTAAGAGCTATTGCCAAGGGTAATGAAGTGAAGAAATTATCTGTGGTCACATTTCTGCCTTTGTCAAGATATGGCTGCATTAGTTTTAAAACAACACTTTCTCCCAAACTTTGGTTTGAAGGGCGTGCTTCATTTTTTCCCAAGTAAGGGAAAATGTTAAGTACATATCTGTGTTCTGCGTCCGCAGCAACCCAGTACTTTATGCCATACTTATCAGGCTTGTTGCCCATAAATTGGGTAAAAGGGCATCTGCATTTTGATGGATATAACTGCTCATCAATAGTAATGTTTTCCGAAGGGCGGTAACATGATTGGCAATTTTCTATGAATTTTTTCCACATTTCAGAAACTAAACAAAATTTGTCTTGTTGTCTACGTTCTCCTCGTGTGGTTGTATCATCGAATCGTAGAAATCGCATAATTTCCGTAAATCTGTTCCTCCCCATGGTTTGACCAAAAAAAGGCGGACCCCATTTCTGATTCCACAGATCGGACTGACGAATGGATCGTGCTCCATATGCCCCACGTACATATAAAATAGAAATAAAGGCATCCAACTCTTCTAAACTCACTGTCCATGTAGAGTCTCCTTTCACACGTCTGGCTTCTTTTTCCGTATATGTTTTTATTAGCCTCAAAATGGGCTCACTAACAAATAATTTCCATGTGGTGACTACGCGATCCTTTTCCGTTGACCGCTTAGCATACGAAGTAGGACCAGCCACCTCTTTCAAAACATTTTGTTCACAGTATCTTCCTGTAGCACTTCCGGGTGGGATTCGGATCCAAATGGTGCCAGATTTTGCTATCTCGTTTTCTCCGACCTTTATTCTTCCAGTTCTTGGAGCAAAAGCTAATAACGGAAAATGGAAAGTTTGCAATAGTTGCAATTATTTAGTAAGTTGCGCAAACTTACATGGACACACATTTTCACTTTCTTCTTCGGAAAGGTTCTCACAATCTCCTGCATCAGAATCGCTTTCTTCAATACCATTTCCTAGTTGCTCCCAACTAGAGTCTGAATATTTTGAACCGCTTGGCTGGTCTTCATCTTCAGACTGATCTGGTGACAAATCTTGGAGGCACTGGCAAATGTCCTCTCTGGATAATATTTTTCGCGACATGTATTTTAAAAATAAAATAAATTTGTGTAGTAACTTAGAGTAATAGCGCACCACTGATATTGTCTTCTGATTTTCAAACCTATTTATTGAAGAATATCACCAATGCCCTTTCCGAGAATCTTTCGAGATTTCTACTTTCATATTTTTGCTACTGCAAATCTTCTGTTTTCCAACGAAAATCATCTGCGCGCGAGTCACAATTTTTGTTTCTCAATACAAATATTTGCCAAAGCCATTTCATGGAATCCTTCGAGTTTTGTGCTTTCATATTTTTGCTATTACAAATCTTTTGCTTTCAACGAAAAGCTTTTCTAAAGTCATTTCCGGGAATCCTTTATGCTCTGTGTGTGTATCACAATTTTTGTTTTTCATTACAAATGTTTGCAAAGCCGCTTCTTGGAATCCCTTGAGTTTTGTACTTTCATATTTTTACTATTGCAAATCTTTTGGTTTCCTACGAAAAACATTTTTGCCAATGCCGACTCGATGGAGTTCCTTTAGTTTTGTGCTCGCGTATTTACGAAAAAACTTATGTGAAACAATCACATGTGAAAATTATGCAATTATTGATGACAAATACGTAAACGGTCAATTGACCGTTCACGGTAACAGTAGTATAAAACTTGGTGTACAAGAAATTAAATATTTTTATAATACAAAAATTTTAAAATTTGATAGATCGCGTAAAAATAGTAAAAGTCAAGAAATTTCAAGTTCGTACCTATCAAACTTTATGAGCAGCAGCTATTTAAAATTGCAAAACGGTCAATTGACCGCCGTCGGTTGATCTAGTGTTAATGAGGTTAAATAAGAACGGCCAACTGATGTAGTTTACCTAAATTGTGTGAGCTCTGATTATAAAAGTGTGCTACTCTTTTTTGGGTTTCTACAGAATGCTGAATTTGCAAAAAAGGTAGGTCGGACTTTGATACAAAATTTAGCGTAGGTAGAATATATGCTCAAATATGATGAACATAATAATCATAAATTTGTGCTGATTTCAAATCAATTAACCAAAAGGATTCTGAGGCTTCAGATTTATATGTAAAAATAGACACCTAAGATTGCATATTTAGTATACATATATATTTTTTACAGAAAATATCGGAATAATCCTCATGACGGAAAAATAGCATGGTGGCACGAAATTCAATAGATGGGGTAATCGGGGTTATATTGAATCTTCTGATAGATTCTAAGGCTTATGTTCAGAACCTGACTCCAGCTGATAAGGCTTATGTTCAACCTTGACTCCAGGCTTATGTTCAGAACCTGACTTTGTGACCTCAACAAAGATCAGAAATTGTTCCACTTACGTTAGCCATATCTCAGAAACTATAAATGGCAGACAATGAGTATACCAATGGAGATATAATGAGATTTTTTTAAGGTTGAGTGATAACCCTTTTATTGAAGAAACCTAAATTTTTTAGGAAATCACATTTGTATTTTTAGTACTTTTTTCCGTTTTAATTTAATCCACTGTAAAATATGTTATTAACTACACAAACGTTATCTATGTAAATGATTTTTTTCTCTATTTCTTTTCAATTTAATATATATTCGATCTGTATGCTTAAATTGAATGTAATCAAATTGTACTAATTAATTTAGCTTTATGTACATTTCACATAATCAATTTAAGAATATAAACACGTGACTTGCACACACATACCTACAAATGAGCAAACCGGTCAGGTGTCTACTTTTATTATTTGCGAGGATAGTTCACCTCCCAAAGGGATAGGACACTGGCATTGATCCATGCGAATTTTTGGCATACATTTGCAAAAAGGTAAAAGTTTCTTAGGAAAATGGTACAAATTTCACTGTAAATTTGTAGCCACGCCGATGCGTAGCCGCGCACAACGCTGTTTTTGCACTGGTATCAATTCTAAGAGGGTTACAGGTGAAAAACTAGAAAATATATTTCATTTTTAATCTTTCGATAAATGAAATATTATGATTCAGTAAAAAAGGATCCTAAATTAATATTTCATTAAATTTATTTCATTATAATAAACAATAAACCGAATTACAAGTTACTTCTCCGCTATAAAACGATGCTCGGGTAATATATTTCACTGTGATAAATTTGGTGGTGTCTTGATATTAAAAATCAATTAAAGGGATCTGTAATTTTAATTAAGATTTTAAAAATTATATATTTCACATTGACTTGGGGGATTGTCAATCTTCCTCGAGATCCTCATTGATTTTCTTAATATAAAGCCTACCACTATTGTATAAGTTTGGTAAAATTGAATAGAAATAGAAACTCGATAACAAATATTTCTACTTTCATATTTTTGCTACTGCAAATCTTCTGTTTTCCAACGAAAATCATCTGCGCGCGAGTCACAATTTTTGTTTCTCAATACAAATATTTGCCAAAGCCATTTCATGGAATCCTTCGAGTTTTGTGCTTTCATATTTTTGCTATTACAAATCTTTTGCTTTCAACGAAAAGCTTTTCTAAAGTCATTTCCGGGAATCCTTTATGCTCTGTGTGTGTATCACAATTTTTGTTTTTCATTACAAATGTTTGCAAAGCCGCTTCTTGGAATCCCTTGAGTTTTGTACTTTCATATTTTTACTATTGCAAATCTTTTGGTTTCCTACGAAAAACATTTTTGCCAATGCCGACTCGATGGAGTTCCTTTAGTTTTGTGCTCGCGTATTTACGAAAAAACTTATGTGAAACAATCACATGTGAAAATTATGCAATTATTGATGACAAATACGTAAACGGTCAATTGACCGTTCACGGTAACAGTAGTATAAAACTTGGTGTACAAGAAATTAAATATTTTTATAATACAAAAATTTTAAAATTTGATAGATCGCGTAAAAATAGTAAAAGTCAAGAAATTTCAAGTTCGTACCTATCAAACTTTATGAGCAGCAGCTATTTAAAATTGCAAAACGGTCAATTGACCGCCGTCGGTTGATCTAGTGTTAATGAGGTTAAATAAGAACGGCCAACAGATGTAGTTTACCTAAATTGTGTGAGCTCTGATTATAAAAGTGTGCTACATATTTATTCTTTTTTGGGTTTCTACAGAATGCTGAATTTGCAAAAAAGGTAGGTCGGACTTTGATACAAAATTTAGCGTAGGTAGAATATATGCTCAAATATGATGAACATAATAATCATAAATTTGTGCTGATTTCAAATCAATTAACCAAAAGGATTCTGAGGCTTCAGATTTATATGTAAAAATAGACACCTAAGATTGCATATTTAGTATACATATATATTTTTTACAGAAAATATCGGAATAATCCTCATGACGGAAAAATAGCATGGTGGCACGAAATTCAATAGATGGGGTAATCGGGGTTATATTGAATCTTCTGATAGATTCTAAGGCTTATGTTCAGAACCTGACTCCAGCTGATAAGGCTTATGTTCAACCTTGACTCCAGGCTTATGTTCAGAACCTGACTTTGTGACCTCAACAAAGATCAGAAATTGTTCCACTTACGTTAGCCATATCTCAGAAACTATAAATGGCAGACAATGAGTATACCAATGGAGATATAATGAGATTTTTTTAAGGTTGAGTGATAACCCTTTTATTGAAGAAACCTAAATTTTTTAGGAAATCACATTTGTATTTTTAGTACTTTTTTCCGTTTTAATTTAATCCACTGTAAAATATGTTATTAACTACACAAACGTTATCTATGTAAATGATTTTTTTCTCTATTTCTTTTCAATTTAATATATATTCGATCTGTATGCTTAAATTGAATGTAATCAAATTGTACTAATTAATTTAGCTTTATGTACATTTCACATAATCAATTTAAGAATATAAACACGTGACTTGCACACACATACCTACAAATGAGCAAACCGGTCAGGTGTCTACTTTTATTATTTGCGAGGATAGTTCACCTCCCAAAGGGATAGGACACTGGCATTGATCCATGCGAATTTTTGGCATACATTTGCAAAAAGGTAAAAGTTTCTTAGGAAAATGGTACAAATTTCACTGTAAATTTGTAGCCACGCCGATGCGTAGCCGCGCACAACGCTGTTTTTGCACTGGTATCAATTCTAAGAGGGTTACAGGTGAAAAACTAGAAAATATATTTCATTTTTAATCTTTCGATAAATGAAATATTATGATTCAGTAAAAAAGGATCCTAAATTAATATTTCATTAAATTTATTTCATTATAATAAACAATAAACCGAATTACAAGTTACTTCTCCGCTATAAAACGATGCTCGGGTAATATATTTCACTGTGATAAATTTGGTGGTGTCTTGATATTAAAAATCAATTAAAGGGATCTGTAATTTTAATTAAGATTTTAAAAATTATATATTTCACATTGACTTGGGGGATTGTCAATCTTCCTCGAGATCCTCATTGATTTTCTTAATATAAAGCCTACCATTATTGTATAAGTTTGGTAAAATTGAATAGAAATAGAAACTCGATAACAAATATGGTGTTATACTCGTTAGCAAACGCAAAACAGACAAGAACAACAGCGGACGAGTTCTCACACAATGTGTTCATGAGTTCAACAAATTATGAAAGATGGCAATTAACGAATTTATTATTTACAGCAACGAATGTCCTCTCTATTTATCACTGCTTTTTGGGAAAGTCCGCCAACTTGTATTTAGAAACATTCAAATATTAAATGAAAGCAATGTCATATATATATATATATATATATATATATATATATATATATATATATATATATATATATATATATATATATATATATATATATATATATATATATATATATATATATATATATATATATATATATATATATATATATATATATATATATATATATATATATATATATATATATATATATATATATATATATATATATATATATATATATATATATATATATATATATATATATATATATATATATATATATATATATATATATATATATATATATATATATATATTATATATATATATATATATATATATATATATATATATATATATATATATATATATATATATATATATATATATATATATATATATATATATATATATATATATATATATATATATATATATATATATATATATATATATATATATATATATATATATATATATATATATATATATATATATATATATATATATATATATATATATATATATATATATATATATATATATATATATATATATATATATATATATATATATATATATATATATATATATATATATATATATATATAATATATATATATATATATATATATATATATATATATATATATAATATATATATATATATATATATATATATATATATATATATATATAATATATATATATATATATATATATATATATATATATATATATATATATATATATATATATATATATAATATATATATATATATATATATATATATATATATATATATATATATATATATATATATAATATATATATATATATATATATATATATATATATATATATATATATATATATATATATATATATATATATATATATATATATATATATATATATATATATATATATATATAAATATATATATATATATATATATATATATATATATATATATATATATATATATATATATATATATATATATATATATATATATATATATATATATATATATATATATATATATATATATATATATATATATATATATATTTATATATATATATATATATATATATATATATATATATATATATATATATATATATATATATATATATATATATATATATATATATATATATATATATATATATATATATATATATATATATATATATATATATATATATATATATATATATATATATATATATATATAATATATATATATATATATATATATATATATATATATATAT
>OZ016505.1:18441885-18465771 GCA_963966595.1 Physocephala rufipes | reverse complement strand
TATATATATATAATATATATATATATATATATATATATTATATATATATATATATATATATATATATATATATATATATATATATATATATATATATATATATATATATATATATATATATATATATATATATATATATATATATATATATATATATATATATATATATATATATTATATATATATATATATATATATATATATATATATATATATATATATATATATATATATATATATATATATATTATATATATATATATATATATATATATATATATATATAATATATATATAAATATATATATATATATAATATATATATATATATATATATATATATATATATATATATATATATATATATATATATATATATATATATATATATATATATATATATATATATATATATATTATATATATATATATATATATATATATATATATATATATATATATATATATATATATATATATATATATATATATATATATATATATATATATATATATATATATATATATATATATATATATATATATATATATATATATATATATAATATATATATATATATATATATATATATATATATATATATATATATATATATATATATATATATATATATATATATATATATATATATATATATATATATATAATATATATATATATATATATATATATATATATATATATATATATATATATATATATATATATATATATATATATATATATATATATATATATATATATATATATATATATATATATATATATATATATATATATATATATATATATATATATATATATATATATATATATATATATATATATATATATATATATATATATATATATATATATATATATATATATATATATATATATATATATATATATATATATATATATATATATATATATATATATATATATATATATATATATATATATATATATATATATATATATATATATATATATATATATATATATATATATATATATATATATATATATATATATATATATATATATATATATATATATATATATATATATATATATATATATATATATATATATATATATATATATATATTCTTTCCCCATGCTCTTGGGGAAAAGCAAATGCTTTATACTTTTGTAATTTTCTCTTCTCTTGTCTTTCTCTTTTCTTGTAATTTTCTCTTCTCTTTGGCGAAGTGTCATTTGGTGATCCAATATCAATTGAAATAGCGATGGCTACTCATTTTTAATTGAGTAATTTGGGGTTGTGCTTTATAACTCCGGAGTCGGAGTTGGATATGAACATGTCTTTTTATATCCGGAGTTATTTCCTGGATATAACTCCGCGGATATGTTTATTTATTTTAATAACTCCGGAGTCGGAGTTGGATGTGAACATGTATTTTTATGTCCGGAGTTATCTCCTGGATATAACTCCGCGGATATGTTTATTTATTTTGACAGTTCAGTTTCAATCTGTCATTCTTTTTGTTTTAAGCAAGTAACTTCGTCGAAATTCAACCCGTGCTTTTAATCAAATAATTCCATATGGTTGTGATTTATACATTTTCAAGCTGTAATAAATAAATTTGTGGTTGAGTAATTTTACGAAATTATTTCACAGACAAAATCAGTTGCTATGGTTTTAGAAACTCTAAAGCTTTTTTATTTTTATAAATAAATAAAAAAAAAACATTTGCTGGAATGCATTTGAATTGTATTCAATTGAAAAAATCAATATTAAAATTATACAACAAATATTTTTGCTCTTAAGTGTATTTTAAAAATTACATTTAGATGGCAGCATCAATTTTTATTCGTACTTAAAATTCAATAACGCATGGATTTTGTTTTATGTTCTTACAATAGCAAAATATATATATGTATGTATGCTGCAATTGTATGTGTCCACAGTTATAACAAGCTTAATGTGTCCGGACATATTCGAGTTTGAGTGTTTGACAGCTTCAGCAATGCTTTCCGGATATATTAGAGGTCGGAGTTATTTGCGGTTATTTCCAACCCCGGAGTTATTTCATGGAGTGATTAAGAACCGGAGTTACCCAATTCTAGAGTAATTCATTTTCAGAAGTACTCAACGGAGAACTAGAGGTTTTTAACAGTTTGCGTGACTTTCTTGGCCAATCAGAGTTTATAATATCATACACTTGAAACTGGAGCTAATATGAAAAATCAGTGCTCGAAAATAACTCTTATTTTCAAAATTTTTATTTAAAAGTAAAAGTTTAACTTTTATTTTCAAAAGTAAAAGTTAAAAGTATACTTTTACTTTTAAAAATAAAAGTAAAAGTTTACTTTTAACTTTTACTTTTATTTTTAAAAGTAAAAGTTTACTTTTAACTTTTACTTTTATTTACAAAATAAAAGTTTACTTTTAACTTTTACTTTTATATATAAAAGTTTTTTTTAATTTAAAAGTTTTTTTAATAAGAGTTATTTAAGACTTTTTCGTAATATAAGTCTTGTTGATGAGGTAGATTGTGGTCAATACGAACTAACATTGAGCTACGATATAATGAAAAGAATGGATCTTAGCTGGTGGGTTGGAAGAGGCACATATATAGAAAATATTGTGAAATAGATTTTTTACATAGTGGGAAGTGGGCGGGGGCCACTCAATACCGGTAAAGGGGCGTTTCCTACCAAAAAATGACTTTGCGTCAATCGGTAGCAAATGTCGCGGATTTGGAAGATGGTCTGAAGTGGGCGTGAACACTAAAAAGGGGCGGAAGGCCACGCCCACTTCAGACTATCTTCCGAATCTCTTTCATGATATTTCCTATCGATTAGCGCAAAGTAGATTTTTTATCAAAAACCGCCCACTACGCCGTTTTGGGGCGGCCACTCCCCCTTCCACCTGATTTTATATCCGTTTCGCGACATTTGCTACCGATTAACGCAAAGTCATTTTTGGTAAGAATCGTCCCTTTGTCGGTATTGAGTGGCCCCCGCCCAATTCCCTTTTAAAAAAAAACTTTTAAAATAAAAGTCGGAATAATTTTTATCGAAAAACTTTTAAAATAAAAGTCATCGAATAACTCTTATCGAAAAACTTTTAAAATAAAAGTCATTGAATAACTCTTATTTCATGACTTTTATTATAAAAGTCATAAAAGTTTCGACCTCTGTGAAAAATAGTTAACATAATTATAATTTTGTCATGAAATATACATGACATAATATTGGTGAACTATACATTAATATACAGAATACCCGTGTTTTTCGACCGTGTACAGGTTTGTCGTTATTTTGCGACATATTCTTTAGGGAAAAGGGTTGCCACTTACATTATCCTTATTTAGGAAATATAAAAACAAATTTACTTTAAAATGGAAAAGCTGGAAGCCTTGAAGATGTCTTCAATGCGCCCACGAACGAATATATTGGATCGAACGCTCCCGAAAGGAAAAACCGAAGTTTCTCATAGTATTGTCGCATTGCTTTTTAGTGAGATAATCCAGTATTGTCAAAGTCGTGTTTATACCGTACCGGAGCTCCAAGTGAGGTCAGCATCCCCTTATACTCCAGTGAATCATCTGAGTGTTACAATGTACTTTAATACATATTAGGCTTCATGAACTAGGACAAGACGTGGGCGCGCGTATTATTGACCTGTATTTTGCACGAGAACGTGGAGCTAAACGTGAAATAAAACTCACACAAATGCTACTCTTTGTGAAAACCACTGTTTGGAAGGTAGGGGGTAATACCACCTAAGTAAGTTGCTAGAATTCAAAACAACAATAACGGTGGTCGCCCAATTCACTTTTCAGAACCTCTTTGGCAAGGAAGCCGAAAAACTGGAACACGCAAACGATGATGAACGCACATATTACATAATAGAGAAGGAACCCTTGGTTAATACTTACATAAGCGTACCAAAGGACAAAAGCTCCTTCAACTGTGCGAATTTTACTGCTGGAATAGTGGAAGCGGTGCTTACGCATAGTGGATTTGTTAGTTAGATAAATTCAGTTGACGTTATATCGACGTTAAAATTAATTTCTGTATTTTAGCCGTGCAAAGCAACCGCTCATTGGCATAAGGGAACAACCTATATGGTGAAATTTGAAGACTTCGTTATAAATCGGGACAAACAAATGGAAGAAAAATAGCAGAAATAGACTGCCAGTTTCGGACTATTGTAATTACGATATCTTGGATTATATCGTAATATTTAATAATTTTTAGCTTATATGCGGCAAAAATATAGTTTTCTTGCAATAGAGCAATTGGTGTGTTTTCGTTGCCTTCGTTTAATAATAATTTAACTGACTGACAAATCTTTAAAAGTAATTTAACGCTTCGAACTTAGATTAAACGACTCGAAACCGTCGCAATTTTAAACGAATTTAAATCTACGATCCTTGTATGCAACTTGACCAGAACGATACAGTTCTTCGCGTCCAGCACGTTCGGATTTTAGCGCCCAGGCATATAGACCAATCGGAATAAAGACGACAAGCGATGCAAAGCGGAAAGTCTTTGCGTTTGGTTTGAAATGATCATAGTTGGTCGTGCGCATAGCTTGGAAGCGTGCAAAACCCGCGTCGAACTATAAGGAAATATTGTGTAATTAAAAATGATCTCTGATGTAATGATGTCTGCAATCTCACCACAGTGCCTCCATCTCCTTGAAAACGGTAAGGACTATATATTTGCGCCTGAAATTCTGTACGCAACTTCATCCTAAGCTCGTGTTTCCGCAAAGCCACATCCTTCTCTGCCTGTGACAAATCTGGCATCCTATATTATTCACACTTTTCTGTACACGACCAATGAAGTTACTAGTGTTGGGATCTATCGAATAAAAATTTTCGAGTTATTCGATAGTTGTAAATTAGTCGCTCATTCGACAGCAGAGCCAACGAGATAGGAAACTCTTTTCCCGAAAAAAAATCTGTCAAAAAAATGACAAAATTTTACACGTCCGAACCTCACGTACAGGGGTTCTGTATATGGATACGTTATCCACCAAATTAAATGTCACTTATGACTTCATGAAAATATGTAAACAACAGTTCGGTCCGCGGCTTGATTTGAAAGCACATTTTGTGCTTTATTTTAAAGTGAAAATAATAAGGAAAAGAGTTACGAACAAGAATTTAAATTCAAAAATTATTAATACGTAAAAGTAGAACATAACACGGGCTTCAGTCAGAATTCGGATGGGCTGGCCAACACCACTTTGAGCTGGCCAACACCACGTGTCTTATTTCCATGTCACCACAAATCCCAAAATAGAATAAAGAGCTGATGAATATTTTGGAATCCCGTAGGAAGGAACAGCAAGAAAGAGTTGAGGACGATGTTGACATTACTCCGGATGAACTCAATATTGCCATGAATAATGGCAGTAACTCGTCCTTCGGTGATGGCAAACAGCAAAATCAAATACTATGCACGGATATTTTTGAGACCGAAAATGTAGAAATCGAGCCGTTGCGAACGTTGTTTTGGAAACCTAGGAAGAAAACGCGTAACGAATCAGCTCATGCTAAAATATTGAACCAAAAATGGGTTTAGTAAAAAGCACCGGAAGTAAATAGCTGCAAAAAGAAATCCACGAAAACAGTAGAGAAACATTTTTGGGAGCGCTGGAAGGCAAAAAAATAATTTGCAATCATGATACTACGCGCGCGCCTAACAAATTATTCAATTCACAACAACTCAGTCATGGAAGTAAAATCAGGCACCATACTTTTTAAAATTTACGGTAATTCTATTAAATATTTCATTTTTCGTCGTTTCGAATCGATTAATATATTCAATTCTTTCAGAATTTCAATAGCGCGAATGAGCTAAATTTTCCTCTAGTTCTAACCAATTCAGAACGCTAAACAATTTATAGTAACTCACCAAGCATTATAATAATATCACCTCCCAAAGCGGACACCGTGTTCATAGAAGAAAGTTATCAAGATAGCACCTGCATAGAATCAACGCCTCTCCTGCATGAAGTCCTCAGGAATGGCAATGATACCTTAAATAATTTAAAACGTATGGAAAGCGCGAAGTAATCCAAAAAGTAAAAAGAATATAATGGTCGAATTCTAATTAATTTTGAATATTTTCTTTTCTAGAATCAGACAACTGCAAAAATGCGCAAAATTGTCAATTACTAAAGATACCAGAAATATGCCGGAATCCACCAATTCCATTGTTCATAGAAATCCTAATAGTGAGATTATGGCGGAGCAAAGAAGTGAAGAGAAAACAGAAGAAAAAAAGACAACGAAGGAAACAGTATCAAAAATGGAAGTAGCCGAATTAAGTGGCGAGTCTTTCATTTGATTATTTCTATTCTGTGTGGGCTGCTTTATAGTATCTTGATTGCAAATTAATTTTTTGCCTTCCAGCGCTCCCAAAAATGTTTCTCTGCTATTTTCACGGATTTCTTTTTGCAGATATTTACTTCCGGTGCTTTTTACTAACATTTATATTTTTGGTTCAATATTCTCAGCATCAGCTGATTCTTTACGCGTTTTCCTCCTAGGTATCCTAAACAACGTTCGCAACGGCTCCATTTCTACATTTTCGGTCTCAAAAATATCCGCGCATAATATTTGACTTTGCTGTTTGCCATCACCGAAGGACGAGTTACTGCCATTATTCATGGCAATATTGAGTCATCCGGAGTAATGTCAACATCGTCCTCAACTCTTTCTTGCTGTTTCTTCCTACGGGATTCCAAAATATTCATCAGCTCTTTATTCTATTTTGGGATGTTTTTGGGATTTGTGGTGACATGGAAATAAGACATCAGTGGTGTTGGCCAGGCCATCCGAATTCTGGCTGAAGCCAGTGTTATGTTCTACTTTTACGTATTAATATTTTCTTTTACTTAAACTTTATCTATAGAACTTATTGAATTTAAATTCTTGTTCGTGACTCTTTTTCTTATTATTTTCACTTCAAAATAGAGCACAAAATGTGCTTTCAAATCAACCCGCCGAAGCGAACTGTTGATTACATATTTTCATGAAATGTCACGTGATATTTAATTTGGTGAATTACGCATACATATACACCCCTGTACGCGAGTTTCGGTCGTGTAAAATTTTGTCATTTTTTGACATATTTTATTTCGAGAAAAGAGTATCCTATCTCGTTGTCTCTGGTATCAATCGTCAAACATTTTGACATTTATTTATCACAAGTTTTTTGGGAAACGTTTGCTATCTCATCTCTGCTGCAAAGGACTTATAGCTTGAACACATAGAAACTACTGTTTCTAAACGAGAAGTTTGTGTAAGAATATCCCGTTCATACAGTTCAAATAAGAAACAAAAACAGACACAAAATAAGAAGAACAAGGGTAGCAGACGGCAGTAAAATTAGAAATTTTCAATATATTACCTGGCAGAAACTGCATTTGCTGCCCGACAGAAATTTTTTTCTCACTTCCCATAGGAGCCAATGTAAATTTTGACATTTCTGCCACTGCCGGCAGAAACAGTAATTTCTATGTGTTCAAGCTATTATACATAATTAGTTCTGATTTTTAAAATGTTTTCTCCGCAATTACTGCACTGGTTTTGATGAAAAATATATACGCAGTAAGCTAGGAAACCTTTATTTCTAAGTACTGAAACCTTAATTAATTAGACATTTTAAACCTTAATTAATTATGCATTTTCAGAGAAAAAATTAATATAAGGGAAAAAACGAAAATATTTAATTTTCGTGAAAAATACGCGTTTTTTCTCAAAAGTTTATCAACACATGAAATATTATTATTAGCCACCATTTGGGTGACTCAGTTCCACAGTTGTTTTTAATTTACGAAAAATTGGGTAATTTAATTGTTAACGAATTAGTTTTGGTTAGTGATAGCATAATTTTAATTTTAGCATTTTTTTCAGTTGAGGGACCCTGAGTAAGATATCGAGAATCACAATTTCATTGGAATCGGAATAGGTCAAGGACCTGAGTCCAGCCCCAATATTTTTTGTTTTTGTTATAGATTGCAACACCAAAATTGTACTCCGTCGACGTATACCATTAAAATTTGAAATGCTCTGGCCAATATCTCATAAACTATAACAGTGGAACATATGACGTATTTTCTCGACAACCTTGTATTTTTCAAGATTTCAAATTTACATTCTAAATTATTTTGTATTCAAAAATTGTTTTCCTCTAAAATGTGTAATGGATTCATGCAAAAAAGATGTAAGATGTGTACGAACATGAAGGACGGCTCACAAGTTATCTACACATAGCTTTTTCATCAAAATCGATGCCGGAATTCAGGGGGAAAATTAATTATGAAAATATTTTTTTTTCAAGAAACTAATTTCTTGCACTATAGTTCTTAAATGTGTAACTGTAATAAAGTCTACAAGTGTATCAAGCGACAAGGATAATACTTATTTTCGAAAAAGTCAGAATTCCCGCATAAACACAAGTTGTTTATATAATGTCTGGGTTAGAAAACTCAAGAGCAAAAACCCTACTAACGACAAATGTACCAAATTATTTATTAATATATGTAATTATCGAAGATACGATCTTAAAGATTTCTACTTTATTGTTAATGAAAAAACATGTGCAGAAAGTTAAGTAAATATTCTTTCTTGGCATTAACATGTTTGTGTATGTTTATAATAAATTTTAGTGATACAAATTAAAAAAAGTATTAAAAATAAAAACGTGACGATTTCTCAAGTGCTTTTTTCAATAAAAGGGTTACCTCAAAAAATCTTATTATATCTCCATTGGTGCATTCCTTATATGCCTCTCATTCATAGTTTCTAAGATATGACTAAATGAATTTTTATTGTCATTATTCCGTAACGAAACGTAAGTGGAACAAGTTCTGACGTTTGTTGAGATTCTGAACTTAAGTCTTAGAACCTATCTGAAGATTCAATAAAATCCTTTTTATTACCCGTTCTATTGAATATAGTGGCTGCGTGTCATTTCCCAATGTCATAATGATTAATTCAATGTTTCCTGTAAAGGATATATATGTCTACTAAAGGCTTAACTATAATGGCCTTAAGGGAAATTAACAAAAAATTATGTGATGTGCGAGTACATGCGAATCATACTGAGTGACCATAATGAATTAAGAAAAGCTTCGTTAAATTCAGCAACATTAAGGAACCTTAATGTGACAGCGAAACTGGTCGCACATAACAACAAAAATTAGGAAATAGCTTTTTGTTGCCAGATAAAAATTTTTTTGATGATATCCGATGTAACATTTTAAACAACTTATTTTTGTAATTGGCAACATCAACAATGGCGGATTTTTAGTTGTTTTTGTTAAGTTTATTATGGGCAATTCAATAATTTTACAAAAATTAAGCTTCATTGTCGTTAACTTTTGACATTAACTTAATTTCGCATACGGCCATTATGGTTGAGGCTTAAATATGCGTTCTTATGTTTCTATATTTATGTATAAATCTTAACCAGGTTCTTCTGTAAACTCACATCCTGCGTTCAATTTGTCATATGATCGAAAACTACAAATTCTGTATGATTTCATAAACGTGGGAGAAGAACTCGTAAGAAACAACCGATTTTTGCATGGCCTATCATTCGTCATGTGGTTGTATACCAGAGATAACGAGATAGGAAACTTCTCTAACTACAACTCTGATTTAAGGTAGTGTTCGTGAGTTTAAGATCCTGACTCATGATTTCTTCCGTGGAAATTTTATGTTTAAGACCCTGACTAATGATTTTTTCTTTGAAATTCAAGCATAAGACCCGGCCATTACACCTTTTTCAGACCCCGAATGACAATCCATTTTAGAAGTTCACCAGCTATGTTTTGATATGCCAACGTAGTTATTGGTTTAAAGAATTCAATTATTTCTCATGTACACTTTTTTAATTTAAGATGCGTAGACAACATGTGCATGATTTATTTGATAACTAAAATATTTGTATAAATTGTTATAACTAATATTTGTATAAAATAACTAATTATTGTAATAACTAATTATGGTAACTAATTATTTGTATAAAATATTTATATAAAACAAATAAATATATTTATTTCATATGCATAAAAACATAAATGAAACTCAATTTTATGAAATATTTTAATGTATAACAAATTCTATTGACTTCGTTAATAGAATACTCAAATCATTTAAGGCAATTTTTGGACCCCAGAATCTAAAAATAACCTAAAAATAAAATTACATAGAATAATTTATTTGAAGAAATTCTTCACATTGATTTATTAAGGACTCTGCAACCATTACTTTGAAGCCAAGTATTAGCCGCACTAGTGCATTTAAAATATAAAAGATTTTACTTGAGTATATCAATACACAAATATGACTATTTTTAGTTTCAAATAAAATTGTATAATTATTAATAAGTTCCTTTCTTCGTCCTAATTCATTTAATATAACTTTTGAGCGTCTGGTGCTGACATTAATAACCACACCTACACGGAATTATTTATTTATTATCATCAAGAGAAACTCTTGAAAAATCAAATGTGTAAAACATTTTGGCATTGGCATATCCTAATTATTTCTTCACCTCTCCCATATATTCGATGATTTTAGTGTTGCCAGCATGTGCGGCGCTTACTACTTAATGGGCCATTTTGGGTATTCGCATAAAAGCAGTGTTGCCAGTATTCAGTAATAAGTATTATATTCAGGTTTTTTGTAATTTATTAAAAATATTAATAAAATAATATATTAGTATTGCTGCCTATGCATCGAACAACTATCAAATTTACCAAATTTCATAATTTTTGGTACTGCATACAAAAATTTGATCCCATTTTGAATTGAAATTTCAAACGCTTCGATAATTTCTATGCTATATTAACATGGGTTTTAGCTAAACCATTCATTTTCAGATTAGATTATTTCAATTGGGACATTAAGGATGCTCATAAAATGTTTGCATTTACTTAAGTGCATTTTATCCATTTCATTCTGTTTTAGGAATGCCGGACTTGCGAACATGCTGCCAGGATGGGTATATGGGTGTTATAGGCCTACTGGGGAACTGGACATCCAAAAAAACCGGTAACGCGCCAATGTGCATACCTCTTGGGTGGCGTGGGAGTGCACACAGCCCTCTGATGGAAATTTTATGTTTTCATTTATTTATTATAGGAAATAAAGGAATAATTTGTATTGTATTTACGAAAAATAAAAAATTAAAACACTGTTTTTATTAAAATATTAACTAATATAATTATAAATTAACAATTTAACTATCAAGAATTACAAATTTTAAATATATAAACATTTTCAAAGCGATCACTAATTTATAAACATTTTCAACCAATACTTCAGTAAAAATTGCCAAGTCAAAAGATCTTTGAGGGGATCCCAAACGCCGTCAGGAGTGGGAAATATATCAAATTCTGGTGATTTATTAAATAAATCTCTCTTTAAGCCCGCATTACTTCCTTTGTCGTCTTGAGGTTTTAACCTTTCTCGTCTAACTCCCTCATCTTTTTTAACTAAAATTGGTTGCGGCATAAAATCTTCCGTTTCACTACTACTGCTCTCATCAAATAAATTCCTTTCGGCTACTTCCATTTTTGATACTGTTTCCTCCGTTGTCTTTTTCGCGTCTGTTTTCTCTTCACTTTTTTGCTCCTTCTTTTCTAGAAAGGAAAATATTCAAAATTAATTAGAATTCGATCATTATAATGTTTTTACTTTTTGGATTACTTCGCGCTTTCTATACGTTTTAAATTATATAGTCTCATTGCCATTCTTGGGGACTTCATGCAGGAGCCATTGATTCTTTCCTTCCAGAGCTCTCAAAAATGTTTCTCTGCTGTTTTTGTGGATTTCTTTTTGTGGTGACATGAAAAAAAGACACCAGTGGTGTTGGCCAGCTCAAAGTGGTGTTGGCCAACCCATTCGGATTCTAGCTGAAGCCCATGTTCTGTTCCATTTTTCCATATTAATATTTTTTTCACTTAAACTATATAGAACTTATTGAATTTAAATTCTTTTTCGTGACTCTTTTTCTTATTAATTTCTTTATGGAGCACAAAACGTGCTTTCAAATCAAGCCGTCGAAGCGAACTGTTGTTTACATATTTTCATGAAATGACATACGTGACATTTAATTTGGTGAATTACGCATACGTATCCATAGCCCCTGTATGGGAGTTTCAGTCGTGTAAAATTTTGTCATTTTTTTGACACATTTTTTTTTGGGAAAAGAGTTTCCTATCTCGTTGTCTCTGTTGTATACTAGTTCAGTCTGAAACGACTGGTTTCTTTATGCGTGCTATATGACAGTGACGACGAGATAGGAAACTCTTTTCCCGAAAAAATGTGTCAAAAAAATTCCCAGACGTTCCCAGACCTTCATCAAGGAGTTATGCATTTTTTCAGCTTAGTTTCTGTAGATCAACTTATGCTCTAAATGAACCTTTCAGGCGTGCCTGTGCAGATTTCAACCATATTTTTCTTGTGATAAATTTATCGGATTCAACACATTTAACTAAACAAATAATTTTGAATTTCTTATCAAGCTACAATTATTAAATTGACTTTGCTTTCTTTCATATGCTATTTATTCGAAATTTATTATATCTATTTGAATTTACTTTACTGATTTCGGATTTTGTATTACCCACCAACTAACTTGAATATTGTTAATTATTGGAACTATAAAGTTATATTTAATGCTTAGTTCTTCTTCTTTAATTAAATAAATAAAATGACAAAATTTTAACGACCAAAACTCACGTACAGGGGTTATGTACCGTGATGCGTAGTTCACCAAAATAATGTCACGTATGACATTTCATGAAAATATGTAAACAATTTATTGTGCTAAAATTTTTTCATTATCTTGGGCCAATAGCATTCAATGAGTTGCATTTTATTTATTTAAAACGCGTTAAAATATTTAATAGAGATTACCTGAGGACTTGCAGCGAGAGATGGCATGACGTGACTATGCTCAGGACAAAGAGTCGATCAAGACTTTTCTGGCTGAATATTGAATTGCATCATAGAGTAAGAAAATAACCATAGCCATTCGGCTGCTCTCGTTTCTCAGCCATATTTGCACTTTATGCTTCCTTCGTTGACCGTCCTGACCGACCGCTTTTAAGTTGACGGTGAAGCGATTTTGAGTGATTCGGACTTGTTATTTCTTACTCTATGATTGCATTCAATGAAAAGACGGAAGATGGATTCGGTGATGGGAAACAGCAAAATCAAATACTGAGCGCAGATATTTTTGAGACCGAAAATGTAGGAATCGAGTCGTTGCGAAGTTTTAGGAAACCTAGAAAGAAAACGCGCAAAGAACCAGTTGATACTAAGAATATTGAACCAAAAATTGGTTTAGTGGAAAGTACTGGAAGTAAATGGTTACAAAAGGAAATGCACGATAACAGCAAGGAACAATTTTTTGGAAGGCAAAAAATCAATTTGCAATCAACATAGTATAAAGCAGCCTACACAAAATAGAAATAATCAAATGAAAGACGCCATTTAATTCGAAGAAATTGAAAGAAATTGAAAGGGGCGCGCCTAACAAATTATTCAATTCACAAGAGCTCAGTCATCAAAGTAAAATCAGGCTCCATTCTTTTTAAAATTTACGGTAATTCTATTAAATATTTCATTTTTAGTCGTAATCGATTAATATATTCAATTCTTTCAGAATTTTCAGATTTTCATTGATTTTATTGCGCGAATGAGCTAAACTTTCCTCTAGAATTTTATAAGAAGCTTCTGGTATTGTAAGGAATTCCATACCACGAGCCCGAAGATTTCGTATGGTCGTAACTATATCACTAGTATTCAAGGCGGTGGGTTAAACACCTGCCCCGCCGTAATATTCAACGTATTCCTGTATTTGTGATTTCTTCTTACCCTTTTACGGCTCATTAATTTGCATCTTAACAGTCTCCTCGTAATTGGCCATCACTATGAAACGCAATGAGGAATATTCAGTATGAATTTGTGAATCATCAACTGACCAGAAACGATGAAACTGTAACATGCGTTCATACCAAAATGCAACACTTTCCATCTGTTTATCGGCCTGATTACCGAATATATGATCGATAAAATCTAATTTAGTTGATGGTAATTTCGCCGAGAGAACAACCTCTGGAAGTTGTTTGAAACCAGGTAAAAAGAATCTCATCATTTGTTCGATCGGCGAAAGTATGTGTGGTATCATCGTACTAAAATTATGGCAATTTTTACTGAAGTATTGGTTTATATTTGCAAAACTTGATCGCTTTGAAAATGTTTATATATTTGAAATTTGTAATTCTTGATAGTTAAATTGTTAATTTATTATAATTATATTAATTAATATTTTAATAAAAACAGTGTTTTTATTTTTTATTTTACGTAAATACAATACAAATTATTCCTTTATTTCCTATAGTAAACAAATGAAAACATAAAGTTTCCATCAGAGGGCTGTGTGCACTTCCACGCTACCCAAGAGGTATGCACATTGACGCGTTACCGTTTTTTTTTTTTTGAATGCCCGGTTCCCCAGTAGGCCTATAACACCCATATACCCATCCTGGCAGCATGTTAGCAAGTCCGGCATTCTTATTTTTTTGCTTAAATTTATTAAATTTAAAATTTTTGTAAAATTACAAATATTCTATTGTGTGGTGAAAAAAATGTTTGAGAAATTATCACAGCGGTGCAAAATAAATTCATAAATGGAACTAAAACAGAATGAAATGGACAAAATGGACAAGTAAATGCAAACATTTTATGAGCATCCTTAATGTCCCAATTGAATTAATCTAATCTGAAAAGAAATGGTTTAGCTAAAAACCATGTTAATATAGCATACAAATTATTGAAGCGTTTGAGATTTCAATCCAAAATGGGTCCAAATTTTTGCATGCAGTACCAAAAAGTATGAAATTTGGTAAACATAATAGTTGTTCGATGCACACGCAGCAATACTAATATATTATTTTATTAATATTTTTAATAATTAACAAAAAATTTGAATATAATACTTATTACTGAATACTGGCAACACTCCTTTAATGCGAATACCCAAAATGACCCATTAAGTAGTAAGCACCGCAAATGATGGCAATACTAAAATCATAGAATTTATGGGAGAGGTGAAGAATAATTAGGGTATTCCAATGCCACGTGTTTTACACATTTGATTTTTCAAGAGTTTCTCTTGATGATAATAAATAAATAATTCCGTGTAGGTGTGGTTATTAATGTCAGCACCAGAAGCTCAAAAGTTCTATTATATGATATACGACGAAGAAAGGAACTTATTAATAATAATACAATTTTATTTGAAACTAAAAATAGTAATATTTGTGTATTGATATACTCAAGTAAAATCTTTTATATCTCACATGAACTAACACTTGGCTTCGAAGTAATGGTACAGAGTCGTTAATAAATCAATGTGAAGAATTTTTTCAAATAAATTATTTGATGTAATTTTATTTTTAGATTATTTTTAGATTCTGGGGTCCAAAAAGTGGCAGAAATGAGTATTCTATTAACGAAATCAATCTAATTTGTTATACATTAAAATATTTCATAAAATTGAGTTTCATTTATGTTTTTATGCATATGAAATAAATACATTTATTTGTTTTATATAAATATTTTATACAAATAATTAGTTACCATAATTAGTTATTATAATAATTAGTTATTTTATACAACTATTAGTTATAAAAATTTATACAAATATTTTAGTTATCAAATAAATCATGCACATGTTGTCGACGCATCTTAAATCATAAAAGAGTACATGGAAAATAATTGAATTCTATAAACCAATAACTACGTTGGCATATCAAGACATATCTGGTGAACTTTTAAAATGGATTGTCATTCGGGGTCTGAAAAAGGTGTAATGGCCGGATCTTAATCTTGAATTTCTAAGAAAAAATCCTGTCAGGGTCTTAAACATAAAATTTCCACGGAAGAAATCATGAGTCAGGGTCTTAAACTCACGAACACTACCTTAAATCAGAGGTGTAGTTAGAGAAGTTTCCTATCTCGTTATCTCTGCTATATGACACTTGAACGCATCTAGTCGAATGTTATGGAATTCGTGTGTTTTCGGAAAATCTTTCGAAAAGCATATAAAAGTAGCAAATACATACGTCACAAAGACATGGGATAGGATGCGTTCAAGTTTATTTATTTGACAACGGAACATATGTTTTACGAAAATAACAAAAGAGAATAGAGAATAGAATCGAACTGAACGCAGGATGTGAGTTTACAGAATAACCTGGTAAGTTTCAGAATCCTTTTGGTTCATTGATTCGAGATCAGCACAATTTTATGATTATTATTTTCATCATATTTGAACATATATTTTAACCAACGGTAAATTTTGACTCAAAATGCGACCTACCTTTTTCTGCAAATTCAGCAGTCTGTAGAAACCTAAAAAATAATAAATATGTAGCACACTTTATAATCAAAGCTTACACAATTTAGGTAAACTACACTAGTTGGCCGTTCTTTTTTATCCTCATTAAAAATTGTCAGCGCAATTGAGTTGCCACTGATTTCTAAGAAATAAACATTCATCCATTGATCTGATATAAATTACTACAACCTCCATATTCTTACCACATCCATCATTCTGAACTTTCCAGGATCTAACTGAAATAAGTGGAGGCTCTTAATATAATTTATGTACTATCAAAAATTAGTTGCAGCACTCCCCCGACATCTACAACAACAATTCCAACCGAATACAAAACCCTCGACAAGATTTACTTATCGACAAGATTTACAATTTTTACTTGAGGTTGGCCCCTGTGACTAATTACGCCATAGATCGGAGATAATTTTGTTGTGAGTTTATCTTTGTCGGAAGTACAGAAAAAATTTAAACTAAAGGTGTCGTTTTTGATTGTGTATGGGACTGCGTTTGCTCGTAGGGGTGCGATCCTATCCAAATCTTGTTTTATTCCTTGTTCGGAATGGCTTCTTAAGGTAAATTGTAATTATGTTATTTATATATAAATTACATGCACTCGGAGTTGGAATTATGTTATTTATATATAAATTACATGCACTCGGAGTTGGAGAATTTCATTTATTTTGACTGTTTTGTATTATGGTTTTTTTTTGCTGTGAGTCTTTGAGCACATTGTGCTGTGATGCTATAAACAGATAGAGACATACTAAAAACAAAATACATCAAAATTACACAGGCTCTTATGGGAAACGAGAAAAAAATCATATTTCTACATACATTTGTATGTAGATAAAATTTCACCAATTTGGAATTTGACATTTTGTATGTGGGCTTGTTCTTCTTCTTTTACTATTCTTGTTTACATTTTTAATGACAGGCGCCAATTGAAATTTAAATTCTTCAATTGTAGCAAATTGCTTAACATTTTACAACATTGTACACAAAACACACGATAGATGTTACAGTAATAATATATTCATGTAATGAATTCATTTTTTTAGCTTGTTGATCGAATATTTACGGATTTTAAAATACAAGTTTAGAAATCAAATACGGAAATAACCCATAATGACAGATTTGTATTTTGTATGTCTTGTTTTGTTTCACAAAGATAAAATGAGATGAAATGCAGATGTATTTTGTTTTTAGTATGGCTCTATCTGTTTACAGCATGAGTCAGCACATTTGCTGGTGTGAAATTGTGACTATTGTGCTAATTTGCCATCCCTAGTTCGCCGAAATTTACTTCTAATAGCGCGTTTACACCAGAGATAAATTTCGGAAAAGATAAACTGACAACGGAATTATCTCCGATCTATGGAATAAATAGCCACAGGGGCATACTTCAAGTATGAACAAATTTGGTAAGCAGCAGAGACAACGAGGTAGGAAACTCTTTTCCTTAAAAAATATGTCAAAAAACGACAAAATTTTACACGACCGAAACTCACGTACAGGGGTTATGTATATATATGCGTAGTTCACCAAAATTAAGTCACGTATGACATTTCATGAAAATATTATGTAAACAATTTATTGTGTACATTTTTCATAGGTAGCAGTTCTTAAAACTGAATTGAATTACTAGAATTATTATAATTCTAATAATAGTCTACTGAAACTTCAGGTCTTGGTGAGTAATTAGACTTTAGTTGCTATTAAAAATTACTAATTAATTCTCTCAGGACAGAGCCGTCCGTTCATGCTTTGGGTTGCTCCTACTTGCGTGAATTGAGGTAACAAGCGATAAAGCTGGGAGCTCAAAAACCGGAAAGAAAATCAAACCTACTGGAATGGAATTTTTACTCAGTGTTCTTTTCAGTCAGTAAGAGACTAAACGAGGACTTCCAGTTACCATTATTGCAATCCCGAGGAATTGCTAAAAACCATATGCCGTGAACGACAAATATCTGAACTAATTGGAGATTCTGCTAAAAATGCCGTATAAGCAACGTATTATGTTGACTTCTACGCCAATAAAGAACTCACTGGTACGGGTAAATATATTTATTCACGTAAATAATTTACTTGCGAATTTATAGGTTTCGGAAAGAGTGTAGACACTACAGTCAAAACTGCATCCCTAGGTGCATTGCGATCTATATTCCAGATTCAAGATAAAATTACTCCCTTTAATTTCGAACTGCAAGCAGAATCATCGTAAAAATTCCGTTGAAATAATTAATTTAATTCCGTTGAAATAAGACAATGGATACGCTTTAATACAAAAATGTTACATTCAATTATTTTCCAATTATTTTAAAATTGCTACAATCAAATATTGCGCGCAGTGCCTTTAATTGATTAATTTTATATTTGTTAGTTTACTTTATTAGAATCATTTTGTTATGAGTTTATAATTTGATTTGTTTGCGGAAATTAATTAATATATGCAGTATATATAGTTAATTAATATGTAAATAATATATGTAATTTCTCATTGTTTTATATTTGCTATTTTATATTTATATTTGATATTTTATTATAATTATATTAGTTAATATTTTAATAAAAACTAAATATTTTTAATTTATACAAATATGTTTTTATTTTAAAAATACGTATTCAAGAAAAAGATTGGGTGTTGTTTCACGTGCGCTGTCCAAACAAGGCAAATGGTTTGAAAAATACGCTTTTCTTGCAAGAGCCTAATGTGCGGAAGCATCGTTATCTCCATCACCATCTTATCTTGCCTATGAAGTATGCCTAAATAATTTGTTGCAAATTTTTAATATTTACTAATAACGATGCAACTTCATTAGTAATGTTTCCTATATTGGTAGAACACTAACGCCGAACAACGAGTGGGTGATATCTTGAACACTAAAGGACATTTTGAAAACTTGCATGCCAGAAACCAAAGAAATATATATTTAGAAATACTGGCTACAGATTACCAAAAATAGACAAATAACTATGAAAATTAGTAACATTGTTAGTGTGATTCGATCTCAATACCGTCAAAACCCTTGTTAGCTTGATTGAAACGCAATAATTTTAATTTAAGCATTATTTGTGTATTTAGTATTAATTTCCAAATAAAGTATTATAATTAGAATTAATTTCCAAATAAAGTATGAATATGTTTCTCTTTTCTGAAAAACGAATGAATGAAAAACGACGTTTTAAACTTCTTTGTTTAAAAGTATAGAAATTTTATATTTTGACCGAATATTAACTCGAAAAAAATCACTTATCTCCGTAAATATTGCAGCACCGAAAAAACTGTTATTAGCTAAAATAAAGACACTAAAACCTTCTTTCTCAATCGGTTCCAAGGATATACAAACTGACGTTATAAATATGCAGTTGACTATAATTTTAAACCGCAACCGACCCGACCGCAAAGTGCCGGGGGTCCACCATGTGCGGACTTGATTTTATTAGCATCTTTTATTACTTGAATTAGTATTTAATTAATTTTAACAAAAAGTAAAATTATTTATATTTTAAGGTGTGCTGAAAAAATCATTGGCGAAATTACCACAGAGGTGCAAAATAAATTATTAAATGGAACTAAAACAGAATGAAATGGACAAAGTGCACTTTGTAAATGCAAACATTTTATTAGCATCCTTAATGTCACGATTGAAATAATCTAAGCTGAAAAATAATCTATGCTTTTGGCTGCCGTCGGAACTATTGGCAAAGGTGCTATACCTAAAAAGCCTCTTGTCAAATCTCCTGGCATTATTGGCGCCAATATTGTTGGTGGTGTGGTGAATGCTGCTATCCCTGATAGTTTTGCTGCTGCTGCTGCTTTGCCTAATGCCGCACTCACACAGGGGACATTTGTCTCGAGACACGTCAAATTTGTTGTTGTTTTACCAGCAAAACGACGAAATGAACTGTGGACTATGTAGGAATGAATTTGTCCCTTGTGCGACAATTTTGTCCCTTGATGTTTACTGGGGACACCAAACAGCGGGTTGTCGTATCGACAAAGCAGAATATTACGAATTCAGTCAGGCATGCATTTATATTGTATTTATAAAAGAGCATTATGAATTTTGAGGATTTGTTCGATCGGGGTTGTTACTGGGACTGCAAAACATAAGCTATATTATTCTTATATAAAATTTTTTGAAAATATATTATTATATATATTAGAGCAATTCATTCGTCCATATTATTTTATAAATTTTGATGGCTTGTGTATTAAAATATTGTGTTCACAAATATTTGCACTTTCAGTGCATCTTTTAGGTAAGAAATCGAACAGTCCATTAAATTCTAAGGCAGCCCCAACATTAACAATATATAAATATTTTTGAAGTCTTTGGCTTGTGCTTTTATATACATATTTTAGTATATTTTTTCAAAATTCATTTCCAATGACATTTAGATGGACTAAGGATACCACGGAAAGGCTGATTAACGCCCTACAACAAGAAACGTCTCTCTGGGACGTGAAATGTAGCAAATACCACGACCATCACTGAATTAAAAAATGAAAATGTGCGTAGGAGAGGTGTAATGTAAATCCAAAATTATTTAATGAAATTAAAAGAACTTGAAGAACAGACATGTCAGGCTAAAAAAAGTGATATTCTTAGTCTGGCGCTGGAAGGAATATTGGATAATGATGATACATTATAAACATTTTTACGGTTAAATGTGCCTGATAATATTGAATTTTTTAATTTTATTTATGATCTCTGTACAAAATTGGTGGTATTCAACAATATTTTTAGATTTCATTTATTTTGTATTATGTCTAATGTGAAAACTGCTGTGAATTTTTTTTATTTTTATGAGATGTACATATATGTATAAGATTCATCCGGTGGCACAGCTTTTCGCATATGCGTTTCAGCCTTCTGCAAATCGGCTTGGACCGAATTTAGCAATTCAACAAACTTTTCCTCTGACATTCACAAATAATTCCGGTAGGAATATTTATCGCACACTTGAATGCTATTTGTCAGAACTTCGAAGGCTCCATTTAAGTTTTTTTCTTTTCGCCAATTTCTGATCCAGCAGCTTCTCCGACGAGCACTGCTAATCTCCTCCAATTGTTCCACATTTGCGAAGAATAATTTTATTATTTCTGCATCTTCATCACGAATGATATATAATGCATCCACAAAATCGATCGCCATAGATACTAACGAATTTTAATTTCTTCAATATTTTCCATAGTCACTTAGCGCGCAACAAAAAATGAAATGAAATCAATTAATGTTCGTAAGTAGTGAAAACACTACCATTTAGCAAAAAAAAGTATTAAAAGGTAGCAAAATGTAGTAAAAAGTCTAATTAAAAAATCATGCATGGGGATACAACCTACATTCCAATTTGTCTCCTGTGTGAGTGGTATCGGGGACAAATAAATGAATAGTTCCATGTCTCGCGACAAATGTCCCCTGTGTGAGTGCGGCCTAACTTAGCTTCGAAAAAACTTATTGTGGTTCAACAAAAAAAGACTGTATTTGTTTCCCGATTTGCTCCAGATACAACTCCGGATGATATTAGAGAGCACATTTTTTCCCAGTTGAGATTGACGGATTCCAGCATATCTGTAAAAAAATATAATTTCAGGACTAAAATATCATATTCATCGTTTAATATTCATGTACCTAATCATTTATTAGATCGAGTATTGAATCCTGATTTCTGGCCTCTAAACGCTGTTGTACATGAGTATGTTTTTAGACCAAAATCAACTCATGGAAATGCTGCTGCCACTTCTCAGCGTGTTGTTTCAAAAAACTAAACGTGCATTCCTTTGTCATTCTCTATCAAAATGTCAGAGGAATCAATACCAAGCTGAATGACATTTTATTAAAAACCATTGATCCTGAGTATAATATTATTGTGTTCACTGAAACATGGCTTAAACCGGATGTTTTGAGCTCTGAATTGTTTTCAAACACTTACATTGTCTATCGAAAGGATCGAAGTAGACTTTTAACTAATCTGAGTAGAGGTGGTGGTGTATTGATAGCTGTTACTTCTAATTACTTTTCGCGGGAAGTTTTCCTGGATGATGCCTCAGATATTGAATTCTGCTGTGTTTGTGTTAGACTTGCTAATTTCTGCATCTACATATGCTGTTCTTACATTCCGCCAAATGCTGATGAGATTATCTATACGTCACATGCTAAATGTATTGCTACTGTGTTAAGGGGTATTTCACCTTTTGATAGACTTATTCTTCTTGGTGATTTTAATCTGCCTCATATAAATTGGATTTCAAGTGGTGACGAAAATGCTCTTTTTTTACTATCATCTGAACGTGAATCATATTTCAGTTTCCTGAATGATCTATTTTCCATTGGTCTTTTTCAAATTAATAATGTCCGGAATGGGAACAATCGCCTGTTGGATCTGGTTTTTATCGATGATAGAGACATCTTTGATTTATCGCGCTGCGCGGCTCTTGCGTTACCAGAGGACATGCATCATCCAACTCTGAAAATTAGTTTAACGTTACCTTGTCAACCGTTTCGGTTCCAAAAAGCTAATATGAGGTTAACAAAGAAGTTTTGTTTTAAACTCACTAATTATGCAAGATTAAGGAATGAGTTATTTCTCATTGATTGGTGCTCTCTTCTGCATGTGGATATTATTTCATCTGCTTCTTTAGATTTGGCAGTCGAAACTTTTAATAATGCGTTATTGACAGCTTTTAAATCGTCGGTTCCATTGAGGATTGTTCGATCATCTTCATATCCTTCCTGGTTTTCTAAAGAGCTACGCATTTTGAGGTATATGAAAGCAAAGTGCTATAAAATGTTTGTCGATCGCGTTCAACTTTAAGTCTATTAAATTATTTATCTTCAAGGAATAGATATCATCGCTTATGTAAACATGCTTACCAAAGTTATATCTTAAAGCTGAAATATAATCTTCGACGTGATCCTAAATCATTTTGGAGGTTTGTTAATACTAAGAGAAAGAGTGATGTTTTTCCTACATTTATGAAGTTTCGAGATATTGAGACGGATGATCCTGCAACGATTTGTGACCTCTTTGCTGACTTTTTTAAATCTACCTATTCTTCATCTAGCTACGTCTCGGATGAATTTGTGTCTCACACAATAAACAATTTTAAATATTCTATGTGGACGGATGTTATTCAGCAAGGCGTTCAGGTTATGGACTTCAGCAAGGCGTTTGATGTAGTTAATCACAAACTTCTAAATTTAAAACTTAAACTATTTGGTTTTCCTGAATCTTTGCTGCGTTGGGTCCAATCTTATCTCAGTGATCGTTCTCAAATGGTTGTGTTTAACAATGCCATATCTAAAGAATTTTCGGTACCTTCTGGAGTTCCGCAGGGGAGTCATTTGGGTCCATTATTATTCCTCATTTTCATAAATGATCTCCCAACTTCTATCAGTAATGGGAATATTCTCATGTTTGCGGATGATGTTAAACTGTTCTTATCTTACAAAACGGAGTGTGAA